>LBNU01006341.1:2416-16029 GCA_014162995.1 Artemisia annua | reverse complement strand
ATCTTATTATTTCTTGTTGCTTGTTATCTTCATATCTGTTCACTGAGCTCTTTATGCTCAGCCGCGTTTTCTTTTCCATGGGGCAGGTACTTGAGCTAGATTTGCGGGGTTGGCTTTGGGATGAGAGAGTGTGGACTTACCCTAGAGCTTTGTCTTGAATAAATGAAACTTTTTCTTATTATTATTTCTTGGATTTTGGAACTTGTACTTGTACTTGGTTTTGTTTGTTTCCGGGGCATGGATGTTGTTTAAGTCCCCGATGATTTACTTTTGATGACTTTTATTTAAGACTTCCGCTGTTTGATCTTGGACTTGTGTGTATCTGATATGAAACCATATTGTAATGTTTCTACCCTTGTCGGGTTGGGGCGTTACAGTAAACCTCTCAATGCTAAAGGCATCAGACATAGACAAAGCCATCAATGTAAAAGCATATCTCAAATGGACAGTGGCAAACAAGAATGGAAGACCAAATATGTTTTGCTGCATGCTAATTGATAAGCAGGTATGATGGCCTATTGTATCATAATAATCGCATTTACCTATATTTCCTTGAAACAATATCTATATTCTCTTTCTAAATTCCGATTTCAAATACAGGGAGGAGCTATACAAGCAAACATAAACATCCGTGAAAAACCTAAATTCGATGCAAGTCTACAAACCAACCAAGCTTACAGAATAACAGGCTTCGGATTTCAGCCAGCAAAAACATGGATGCAAACCTTGCCACACTCGCTTTCGTTGGTTTTTGGGAACAACACAGATATTCAACCAATAGCAAACATAGGATTCCGAAACCATTATTTCAGGTTTACTCAATACAAAGACCTCTATTCAAAAGTGGATGAAAAAGAAGGCCTTCTTACAGGTACATTACCTACATATACTTATAACACATCCACAATATAAAATTCTAAAATGCAATTCCAATTTACAGATTATGTTGGCTGCATCCAATACGTAACTGGCATCCAAGAAGTAGTCAAACCTATAACTGAAGTTGTGCAATGGAGAGACATCGGGGTCCAAAATCTAGAGTAAGTACCGTACTGTATTTATTGCATCTTACTTTCCATAATCGCAGAACCTAATACCTAAGTCGGTGCAACAGCGGCCGGACAGTACGTTTTACTTTATGGGGTGACAAGGTACATGCTTTCAATATGACAAAGTACGAAACCAATGAAAAACCAACAGTCATAGCAATCAGTTCGTGTTTAGTAAAACACTACAGCGGTATGTTTCTTCACTCATGCATATTCCAAAAGTAAATAAAATAATAGACTAACCTCTGATTCAAATGAAACAGGACTTCAGCTTTCGAACACGGCTGCAACAAAGTACTACTTTAATCCAGACATACCAGAAACTGCTGAAATCCGCAATGTGTAAGGCGTTAGTAAATTGCAATGTTAACAACCAATAATGAACTAACATAACATACTTCTGCAGGTATAAACAGTTGATAGAACCGCCCGTCATACCAAATGTACAACGGGCATGATGTCCAGATACAGAACAAGAAAAGCTAAGAAATAGAGTCACAGTTGGATAACTTTTGAAAGAAAACCCAGACAACCAGCAGGTATTAAAAAAATGTAACATACCCATCGTATAAAAAAATATCTAAATTCATTACAATTTTACAAATGCAGGGTATCAGGTTTACTATTGTCGCTAGCATTACCAAAATCAATACCAACAGACCTTGGTACTTTAAGAAATGCCTAACCTGTAAACAAAAGATAACAGAAACATACCAGCATGGCCAGTGCAAGGAATCAGTTTCTGAGACAAACTCAAATTGCAGGTTAGCAGACCACTTCCAAACTTTCGATTTATCTACACATATTATATATACTAGACAGCTTATACATCGATTTCATTTAATAGTTATTGCTTCCGCCTGCTCCTATCCGACGACAGTGGTAATTTATACTTAACATGTTTTAGTAATTAAGCAAACTCACTAGTCACCGATTGCAACGACATCTTTCGATGTTTGCAGGACAAAAACCCATACCTGTATCCACCAGAGATACTTGCATTGGAAGGGCAACGAAAGATTTTCCAGCTGCACTTTGCCCCAGAAAGCACCAAAGAAAAACGAGTCTTTTTTCTAGACACCGCTTGGAACGACACACCATTACTAATTGAAAGAACAGGTACCACTGCTGAAAGTATTGCAGAATCTTCAAAAATCATAGATACATCAGAAGAAAAACTAAAACCAATGGATGCTTGCGAGCCACCACTTATCAAAAAAGAAGACATTCTACCAATGCCTGAACGAATGGCCAACAAAGGTAAAGAAACTGACGGAATCACGGATTCTACAGCAACCACAGACACATTAACAGCAACAACAAATCCGCCAGAGCAACAAATGATGACTGCAACACCACCAGAACAAACTGCCACCTTACCAGATCCATCAAAAGGCAAGTATGGTCCGAGAAAGACTTCAGTACGAAAACCACTTTTCTCAAAAGAAAAAAATGCAGCAGGACAATCATCTTTGAAAAAGACAAAAAAAAAAAGACTAATGACATGACCTTCCACCTCACATCAACAAAGGACAACCGCCACTCTACTACTGTACATTATCTAAATTCAGGCCTGCTACCTTTTGTGTAAAATATCTATGAAACTGTAGGATCTATTCCAAAAATATCTAGCTATGATGTATTACATTAACTGCAACGATGTTGCTAAATCTGCTTACCTTTTGATGGTGCTTATGCATCATATGCTCTGTATTCCGCCACTTCGTATGTTTTAGTGTACAATAATTTACTATTACCTTTGTTTTCGGTATAGATGTTTCTACAATGTAGTTGGTAAAAGTCATACAATAGAGTAACCTACTTTGCTCTCTTATACATATCTTCTTTTATCAGATGTATTGTTTTTTAGTTTTGCATATGTTAATGACAAAAACACAATGTTCAGGTTGGTAATATAAATTACGAAAACAGATATTTTGTCAAAAAATTCATAATAGTTCTTTAAATTATTGAAACCTTATAATTGAACACATCTTTTATCAAACTTATTATTTAAAAGACTTTATTCCGCTTACATTTCACATCGAAAAGCAAACGAGACAAACAACTGCTAGGTAAACAGGCAACGTAAACTACTCAGAAGACAAAGAACTACTGCGTAAAGAGGCAACGTAAAATACCCACAACAATTCGAATAGACAATAACTTAAGGTTTTATTAATATTACCATGAAGATACAACACCTGACACCTACATATAAACATCCACCAAAACAACATACATAAGCTGCACTACGTGCATATTCCTAATACGACTACAGATTTCCTAACCATTCAACCCCCGAAACCTACGCAAAAGACAACAACACTAACGACAAAAGCATCCTAGACTTCAACATCTTCGACCATACAAAAGATACAAGGACAAACAACCTTATTTGAGCTTCTTAAGTTTCTTCAGCATTCGAGATTTCTCTCCAGCATGTAAGGCAGTAGCATGACCCATCTGAATCAAACGACCAATTTCAGCAAAATCTTCCTGCTCCGCAGCCCTCAAAATAACCAAACACTCATCCAAAACATGATCCCCATCAATCTTCATCAATTCAACAATAATCCCATGTCTGTGTTCCGTACCCTAGCCTCTACCTCTTCAAGCATGTCCTTATAATTCTTTTCATCATCCATGTATGCTTTCATCTCTCTCTCGAAAATAGCAGAAAGAACCCGGTCAACTCGCCGATCACCAATCTAGTGTGCAATCTTCAGGCACCTTGAAAATCTACGCGCCATACTCTCAAATTCTTAGCAAAGTATGTCGAATTAGAAAACACAGGAACCCTAATAATTATTTTTCCCCAAATGATCCCAAATCGTGGTACTAATGGCAAAATAAATGGTCAAAGAAAAAAAAGGCCCAATAATAGTGACACAAAACGAAGCCCAAATAGAAACACATAAAAAAAATAAAACAAAAACTAAGCCCATAAACTAAGCCCATGCATTGGATAAAAGTTTTTTGCACTAAATATTTAGCAAGTAAGCACAACATAAGATATATTCTATTTACAAACAAAATTTCTAAAAAAACTAGAAACCGTCCGCTACACGCTAATTAGTTTTGGCTAACTTTCACTTTTCCCTTCGTATACCAAATTGTTAGGTTTTACAACGACAAAATGTATTACAGCTTACCAACTAGAAACCAATTTGAAAAAATCACTTAAAAAAACATATACCAATAAAAATTTTACAAACACAAACGACCTACATACAAATGCACAAATACCTCGCCAGGCCACATCGCGGCCGGCCGACGCCAATCTTGTTGTTAAAACTTAGAAACGTAGATTTAAATAAGCGTAATTGTAAAAGGTATATGGTTTACGTAAAAATGATAAAATAATAATAGTTCATATAAAATATGACTATAAGAAAAATAAAATGCTTAAAACACGTAGATTGATCATTGTCTAGTGTTGGTTACGAGTTAAACGTACGTCGATTGAGTTTACGTAATTACTTATAAAACTAATATCACTTAAATTAAAATAATAACAAGTCAAAATAAATAGTCATCTTATAGTCTGAAATGTACGAGTTGCTACAACCAGCTACAAACGACTTTGTTGGGATGGGAAGCCGTGGATGATTCATAGGTCTTGCAGAGGAGCTGCTCCAATTTATGTCTAGCAACAAACTAATTCATCACCTATGTTCCATATTATCTATCAGCTTAGGTATTTCTAATACTAATTCGCTCAATAGTTCCCTCACTAGAACTAGAGATGTTATTAAGTTTAAAATCCATTTTCCCAACGTTTTTAAATGCTAACTAGAAAACCAAAACAAACTAAATCCAACTTTGCTAAACCAAATAAAATTCAATGCTTGGTTTTAAATGGAATACACGAAAATCTGTTGGATGATTGGTTTGATTTGAAAAACGTGAATTTAATCTATCCAAATCCTAATATGGTTTCTAATCTGATTCGGCTCAAAATTAGACAACCCTCAATAAAAATTTTAAATACGAGAGCTGGATTAAACATCGAATTGATCATCTTCAAGGTGGCCTAGTGGTAAGTTGTCCCAAAGTCTCAGAAGATACCAGATACCAGTGTTTAAACCTCGTTGGTGGAACACCTTGGAATAGCCAAAGAAAAGTCCGGATTTTCCTACTGTCTAGGCCGCGTACATGAGCAGTTCAAATTCACTCTGATGTACAATATAAACAAATAGGTATCAATCCAAATGCAGTTCGAGTTACGATCAATTATACTCATATTCAATGCCACATGCCCACATCAACATTAACCGAAAAAAATGTGCTGGAGCTGAAGATTTTGATGGTCCATTGCGTAGGTTCTTTTAACCTTCGAAATGAAAAATGACAATTCTTTTTTCTTTTGTAATTTAGTTTTTATGGGGTATTTGTCAAAGCTTACGGCAACTTATGTCTCATATGTCATAAGCTCGTAAGCTCAGGCTAAATGTTTAAATTAGCTTACTGATAAACTTGTATTTAGTTTACCTTATTTTGTCAAATGATCAAAAATCATAAGCTAAGGTGTATAGAATTAGGTATAACCAAAAGTAAATTATAATTTGCAATAGATAAGTTATATAAGCTCAATCATTTTAACGGTTTTGTGACTTATCAAAACCCTTTATATAAGCTCATAAGTATACTTATGTAAGTTCATTTGACTTATTTGATTCATATAAACTACTAGTAATAAATTCATCATATAAGTTAATCAAACACCCACATACGGAGTTATTTGTGAAGTTAAAAACTTGTTTTTTAATAATACAAAATTTTCGGCTTATTTTAAAATTTATATTTATACTACTACTTATATGGAGTATATATTTTTTCTTAAAATTTGAATTTTGAAACTTGTATATTAAAACATAAATTAATATAGTTTGCTTAAATTATCATTTAATACTTTTTAAATTTAACAACTTTTCAAAAAAACCTGACAACTTATATTATGTTTTTTTAATTAATTATAAACCTGTCAACCTTTTAAAAACAAACACTATGGGGCTGTTTAGTTTATTGCCAGGAATCACAATGGGTATCAGATTTGGTATGGGGTAGATGATAATGGATATGAAAAAGTGTATCATTACGATTGTTTATGTTTGGATGACAAAATATGGTATGAAAAGTGTATAGATATTTGAATTTTGTGGTGGAAAAGTGAGGGGCCCATGAAATGGATTTCATAGACACCAAATTAGTGGGTAATGAGTCCATGACTATGATATACACATTTCATTCCTGAGCCCACTAACCAAACATCATTAATCGGTATAAAACCCATAACCCCATTTCCATATAACCATATCAAACGCACCCTATATTAATTTTTAAAAAACACATACTTTGTATTTCAAAAAACACACGCTTTGCATCAAGGGTTGAACTAGAATCACGATTTTGCAAATATAATTATTTGTCACTATACACCGTCACTTACGCGGATATACGTTTAGTATCAACAAAGGCCGAAACTCTTCTTACCAAAAACAAGGGACCCACTTCTCTTATCATGATAGACATATTAAGCTTGTATATTTAAAATAAGGAAAAAAAAATTAAACTATTAAACAAAAACTCATAAGCTTGTAATAGAAAATGAGTAGTGCTATTTAGGTCTAAAATGCAAGCCTAATACAAGCCTAATTTACTTAATATTATTAGACACACGTACTATACATCTTCTCTCTTTAAATATTCATTGGTCATTTTTTCAAATTCGTCAATCAAGTCGTTAAGCATATTAGTAGGCTTACTACATATGTATAAGAATCATTTTTCATAGTGAATATAAGCTTAAACAAACACTATTTTAAAAGACTAGACGAGTACCCGTGCATAGCAACGGGATCTTATAGCGACAGATCATTTAATGATAAAAAAAAAAAGTTTAAGGGTTATAAACGAAAATAATAAAAATTTGAAGATTTGGGGATTAAACATAATATTTTGAAACTATGTTCGACCCGGGTGGTTCAACCGGTTTAACTGTTCCGGTCGAAAAGCGGGTCGATTTGAAAACGGGTCAACCCGCCGGGTTTGAAGCGTATCAGGTGTGACATCCCGCAAATTTCAGGTTTCGATATCCTTATCGATATATATTCTTATCTGCGGTTCGTAAGTTATTGGTATGGTCTAGAATATTTCACGCGGAATTTGGCTATAAAATGATTAAAACGCGAATGTTTATTAGTTCGGACAACGAGAATTAAAGATATATGTATTTATAATCAAAGTTTATGGGAAAATGATTCTAAGACTAACGGTAATAATGTCGGGTGCTCGGGAAATGTTTATAATACGTTTTATTAACCCCGTTCACACTTCACTAAAAATATAAGGAAGTTGGCAATATTAGTCCCTGAGGGCGCACTAGGGTTTGCACCTCATCCACATCTCAGCCTATAAATACTTAGTTATAACTAGTTTCGGGTTTGGGTTCTCTCTCTCTTCTCTTTGGCCGCTCCTCTCACCAACCCACCCTCTCATCATCACCGGTTGATATTCCGGCCAAAACTCCCTCACCATCGCACGTATTAACACACCGCCACCACCATAGTCACCCTTGTTTCATTTCCTTTATGTTGATGTGACTCACGCGCTTCGAAACTCACCCAAACACCCTGTTAATATCATCACAGCTTCTGTATCACCATAGATACCATCATCTCTTTTGTTTTCTGACTCACCGAGATCGAAGGTGGGAGTTATTCATCTCTTGATGATCTTTTGCACCACGAATTGACCTAAAAACCTTAGGGTTCGAGGGTTTCATCTTTATAACGATTAACAAAGATTAAAAATGGGCTAATATAGTGAGTTTAGTATCATTGTTGTTAGTGTGTTTGCATTTGGTTGCGTGTACGAGGTGTCGCCGTGAGCTTAAGGCTCACGGCCTAAGTATTGGGGTTGTGTTTGGTGATCGGTCTTGGAGAGATTTTAAGTTAGAATCGATTTGGTGATGGATTGGTGTGTGGATTTGTTGCCGAGAGTCTGGATTTGGATTGGATATAGTTTGGAGCCCGTTTGGTTTACTGTTGAGTCGCGAGTGCTTGTGGTCGAGTCGTGTGAAGTCGTGGTCCTTATTGTTGTTGTCGATTGTTTATTGTTTCAGGTGGAGTTGTCTAACTGATATTGTTGTTGGCTAACTGATGTTGTTGTTGTGTTCTTGTTGTGTCGATTGGTTTGGTGCCGGGGGTAGAAGCCGAGATCACTAGGGTCTCGGCATAATAGTATTGTGGAGATAGTGATGTTGTGGTTATTGATGTTGTTGTTGTGGATTAGATGACGGGGAGTAGGAATAGTACACGTGCCGTAGTCGGCCGTGAGTGTTGAAGTTGTGATTTGTGTTGCGGATATTGGTTAAGTGGATATATTATGTTACTTGTGTGATTTGAGTCGTGTCAGGCGTCACCTAGACTTTCTAGTCTCGTATGACCCCGACGAGCTAAAATGGACATTAGTGTTATTGTTAGACTATATTGTTGACTTGTTGACCCGGTGATAAAGTGAACTCGAAACGGGGAATAACTTGTAAAAGATAATTATAATTGGACGCTAAAATGACACATGTATATATATGTAAGTTAACTATAAATATTAAGTCGCAAGTGAAAACTTGTTACTTAATATATATGAGTTAACAATAAGTATTAAAGTGACGATAAAGGTGTTATATAATATTTTCTAGCTAATAAGAAATATTAAGTAACGTTAAGTCGTTAATTAGTATTTCTAAATTAAAAGAAAATATTAAATAACGATAAAGAAGTTATTTAATACTTATGGTAAATAATAAAGTAAACGATACTAAATGTAAATACGGATGGGTTATTAATCATTTCGAGGGCACGTTTATCGAGACTTACCCTTTAAGAGGTATTGAGATTGTGTTAGTGTATGTCGAGTTATGGATTGGTTAACATTAATATAACCATCCGACACGATTAACGGACTAATTGGATCACTAAATCCAATTAGGGTTTAACAAACGTATCGGGGGAGAATATTAATAGGTGACTCATCCTACGGCTTACCGTCCCTTTAGTAGATATGAGTTAACTTTAGAATAACAAGTGTATTGAAGGAATTGTTGAACTCATCGTATTAGCAAATACGTTAAGTATCCAATAATTTGCAATTTCTCTTGTTAAACTTTTGGTTACTCGAGGTTGACTTTGACCATAAGTTTGACTTAGTAGCCATTTAAGTATGATTGCTTTGGATGGATTATGTAGTTGACCCGGTCGTCTTGTATTAAGTTTGTCTCTTTTCTTGTCAATGTCGTTTGTTATTTGTTTGGTCTTTGGCGTGAGTTCACTTGAGTCTATGTCGTGTCCTCACTTCACACACAATGATACCAAACACAAACACTAATAAATGGATAACGGGAGATATGGAGATATAGAATGGGTATTACTTGGGAATAGTTATCTTTGGAAGATTGGGTATATCGCCGGGGATTGGGTATTAAGATAAGCCTTGGGTATAGAAGACTTCGCCGTTTCCTTACCGATCTGCCACCTTCTTGATGCTGTTATGATCTGCTAGATGCCAGTTGTGTCCGTCGTGTGTTATTGCATTGCTATGGCCCAGGTGAGTTCATAGCCCCTATTTTTAACGTTTTCTATTCTTTGGGGGAGAATACATGCTCTTCGCTATGCTTTTTGTTATCTTTTCATCTTCTTAGTTGTTTCTTGGGTACTGTGATGAGATTTGGTCTGCGTTATGTTTTGCCGTACTTATATTATGGTTATGTTGTCGATGTGTTAGGAATACGTTTTTCATACAGAAGACTCGGTCACCCCGAGTATAGTATAGCATCTTGTAGCTCGTAATATTTATCATATTAGTTAATATGTAGTTTAATATTAGTTAGTATTTGTGGAGTCGGGTCTTTACCCACTGTCAGCTCGATCCACAGCCTAGTAGGGCATTTAGTATGTTGTAGTATAAATACCCCTCACCTAGCAAGGGTGAGGGTTGGACCTTCATTACAAACTAATATATTTCACATTGTTTCTCTCTATAAAGGCTCCCATCTTTCTTCCTCTTTCTCTCTACACCAACGAACCAAACCACCCTTAGTAATCATGTTTGTGACTTAATGTGTATCCTACAATTGGTATCAAGAGCCAAGGTTTCATCTTAGGGCCTTGAATATTCGGATTTGGTGTGGTTTTCTTTGGTTTTTGTTGGTTAGTTTAGTAACTAGGAAAACATCTTAGTTTGATCTTGTTTGTGTTATCTGAAGTGTTTTGGGTGTACTTTCGTGATTAGTGGTGTTATATTTACTTAGTTCTTCAGTTGGATAGGCTTTATCTTTAGTTAGTTTGGAGATTTGAAGGTTTTTGGGGCGTTTTTCTTAGTAGCGATTACCTCCACTATTGGTTTTCTTCGTAGCGATTAGCTCTGCTTGGGTAGCGTTTAGTTCCAGCATTTAGTGAGAATTTGCTATTTTTGGACAACTGGACAAAATCACTAGATAGCGACTGGTTTGGATTCTAGTGGTAGCGATTAGTACGCTGTGTCCTTTACTGTTTAGCGACTACCTAAATTCAGCGATTAGCTTTTTAGCGATTTGCTGTCTTTAGCGATTATCTCATCCAGCGATTAGCTCTCAACAGCGATTAACTCTTGACTAGCGATTACCTAAATCCAGCGATTAGCTTTTTAGCGATTTGCTATTTTTAGCGATTACCTCATCCAGCGATTAGCTTTTTAGCGATTGGCTGTTTGTAGCGATTATTTCTATTCTAGCGATTATCTCTATTCTAGCGATTATCTCGATTTCAGCGATTATCTCTATTTTAGCGAGTATCTCTTTTTTGGCGATTATCTCAATTTTCAGCGATTAGCTCTTGCATTTTGGTGGTGTTTAGCAATTAACTCAGCTGTGAGATTCTAGTGATATGTTAACTACTTGTATTTGGTGAATTGTTGTAACTTAAGTCGTTTCGATTAATCTGTTTGTGATTGGATGTTGCGAGTTAATTCTTACGACTTGACCTATCACGATCGGATATATTGTCACTTGACTTGTCGCGACTTGACACTTGGTACAAATTGTGACTTATCTAAGTTCTCATTCTAAGTCTAATTCGCATACTACGTCTTTCGGTTTCCTCTGTTGACTTTAGTAAAATCCCGGGAAAGAACCGATTTCTCGGTTTAAGTCACAAGAGTTGTAAAATCCCGTTTAAGATTACATCATGACAACTACGGCTTCAACTGATGACATTCAGGCTGCTGGGTCCGATACCCGACCTCCTATGCGCGATAGGACTGATTATGAATCATGGTCCCAAAGAATACGTCTTTATTGTCAAAGGCAAGGAAAATGGTGAGAACATCCTGAGATCAATTGACTAAGGACCATTTCAAATGGGTACCACAAGAGATGTTATTTCTACCAGTGAAGATGGAACAGTTACCTTTGGAATTGACAGACCTCGTACTTACAATGATCTTAACGAAGCTGAAAAGAAACGCTATGATGCAGACATTCGAGCTTCCAACATTGTGATACAAGGATTACCCAAGGATGTCTACAAACTCATTACTTCAACACATAAGCCAAAGCTGTTTGGGATAACGTCAAAATGTTGCTAGCTGGTTCGGAACTTACCAAAGAAGATCGTGAGTCTCAGTTGTATGATGAGTTTGAGCATTTCAAGATGAACCCCGGTGAAAACATTACAGACTACTATGTCAGATTCCATAAGCTTGTTAATGACATGAAAATGATCAGAATGACAATGCCTAACATCCAACTCAACTCAAAGTTTTTTAACAACATGTTACTAGAATGGGTTCGATTCGTCACAGCTGTAAAGCTCAACAAAGGACTCTGAAACACCAACTATGAACAGCTCTATGCCTACAACGAATGATCCTCTTGCACTCATCTCAAGTGTTCATACACTCAACCAAACCCCACTTGACCAAATCAGTCACCCATCTACACAAGCAGCTCAGAGTCATTCACCTGCTAGTTAGTCATCTATTTAATCAGCTACAAGTATCAAACCAGCTCAACCTGATTCAGGGTATTCTCACCCTGATATGAAGATTGACAATCTCACCAACGAAGTGTCATTGCTTGTGCAACAATTCAGAGCAACACTACCTCAAACCAACAACCAACTTAGAACATCATCTAACCCTCGTAATATGGCTGTGGTGTAAGATGGACGTGTTGTTGTTCAAGGAAGGCAAAATGTCAACCAAAGGAATGGTGTACGGGGTTATGCTCAGAATAGAATGGGGAATGCTAATCAGGGACAGGAAAGACAACCCAAATGTTATAACTGTGGTGGGTTAGGTCATATTGCAAGGAACTGCACTCAACCAAAACGTCCCCAGAATTCTGACTACTTCAAGGATAAGATGTTACTGAAGAGCAGTTGTTGTTTCTTGCGGGTGATGAAGGGAACACATTTGATGCCGATGTGGATGATCAACCAATTCAGGACTTAGCTCTCAACGATCCAAACATCTTCCAGGCCGAAGATTGTGATGCTTTCGATTCTGACGTTGATGATGAACCCACTGCACAAACCATCTTCATGGCCAATCTTTCGTCTGCAGTCACATCACCGCAACAATCTGGTTCCTCCAACTCATCCAACATATCTGAGGTACTAAAGTTGTATGATACATACGAAATGTGTGATGAACCGAAGATTCTCAATGAAATACATCAGACTAATGTTGCCATGCCAGATGATGCTGAATTGGAAAGCAGCAATGTTACCCCAATTGAACAACATGTGGATCACAACAAAGAATCTGATGTATCTTGCAGAGCATCTTCAGTTATATCTGATGAGTACGTGATGCATGAGCAAAGGATTCATAACAAAGTACAACAAACAAACGCTATGGAATTAAATGCTGATGATATGGAAAATAGCAATGTTATCCCATATGAACAACATGTAAGACACAACGTCGAATCTGGTGTAACTAGTGATGAATCCTCTGTTGAATTTAACATATGTGGATTGGATGATTACTCTGCTGTTGTCCCTGATGATACCTTGACAACTAGGATTAATATTCTTAGAGATCAGGTGACATTTTATCAGCAACGTGCAAAATTTGAGCTAACTGAACGTGAACAAAAAATGGATTGACAAATGTGTACATATATAACTGAAAGGAACATAAAGGAAGAAGCATTGAGAATGGAAATAAAATCTTTACAAAATCAAATTGATTTAACTGTCAAACAAAAACAGGAGATTCAAAATAGTGTAACTGCACTAAAACTTGATTTTCAAAGTAAAGAAACTAAACTCTTAAATGACTTTTCCAATCTTAAGGCATTAAAGAATAAGCTTGAGAATAAGTTGTACACACAAGGCCAAACCATTCAAACTGCTCAAATGATGCATAAGCACATTAAGTTGCGTGATGAACATAGCAATAAGGATTTAGGAGTGCCTAAAACAAACTTTCTTAGAAGCATTAGTGCCATTCAACCTACCTTATATGATGCTAATGTGATGTTTATGCCTGATCATGCCCCCCCCCCACCCTGACGTGCCT
>LBNU01006337.1:42467-57086 GCA_014162995.1 Artemisia annua | reverse complement strand
GGGGGGGGGGGGGGGGGGGGAGGATTTATCAGAGATGGGATAAGCTTCAAGAGAGGGGATTGTGAGTATTTGTGTGATATGTGTAATTGTAATGGAACGGAGTGATTGCAGGGTGATTACGGGGTCTAACAGTGCGTGCTACAGTTGTTTTAACGGGGTTCTGATCCTTAAACGGAACGGGAAACTGGTTGCAGCCAATAGAGGGTGGACGCTTGGGCCACTATCAACAGTTGGATAGTACCATTGTGTACTAACAATAAGTGAGAACCACACATTTGCCCGTTCCATTCCCGTCCACAGTTACTGTGCAAACGCTTTTTTCCCACAGCCCGCCTGGGTTTTAGAATATATATATGAAATATAGTACTACACAATTCCCCACGAGATATGATCGATCAGAAAGACAGTGAGAGCTACTACTATACAATTCCCTATATTATTAAACAATACAAGAATTGATTGTAACATAGCTAACGTAGCTGTACAACATGAAAAAGAAATACACATGTTAAATACTACAAACAAAAGTATAGATACTAGGTATTAACTAGAGGAGGAGAGTTTATTTACATACTCATAAAAAAGAAAAGATTGCATACTAAAATCAAAGTAAATATTTACCAATAGAATCATAGAGTGACTAAAAAAACAGCTCAGTTTCTATTTTAGCGAAATATGTTTCGTTTAGATATTGCAAGCATATCATTTTAATTCAATTACTTATTACAAATACTCGATATGATGTATTCAAATGACATGAAATAGGAGAGTTGGTGAGGAAAAAGAATTGAACGAAGTGGATGTGTTATAAACTCTTTTTTATGGTTTGTTTAAGTACCATACACAAAAGTTGAGAGATATATAAATTTGTGATGTGTGGAGTTGGTTTCGATAGCATACAAATGTTTTTATCTTCTATACGAACTGATAAAAGTACTTGGACTTTTATTTTAAATATCACTGATCTTATAGTGTTATGCCAAGCCTTGAAAACTTTCCCAAGTGTGTTCTCGAAACTTTGTTGAAGAATATCTCGAAAAACAGTCAAAGTCCAAAAGATCTCGATAAATTACCAAAGTTCTCGAAAAACTTCCAAAGTTCTCGAAAAAAACAAAATTATCGAGAAAAATTTTAAGGATTTTCGAAATCTTTGAGGTTTGTGATTTTAGCAAAGATCTCGAAAAATTGTAAAAAGATTTCGAAAAATATCCAAAGTTCTCGAAAATCAGAAGATTTTGAAAAGATTTAGAAGATCTCGAAAGTTTGACAATTTTTCGAAAAAATGTACCAAGATTATCGAGATTATACAAGCTCGATAATATCCAACGAGTCGAAGTGTTTTCTTTCTTATACAAGAGAGAAAATCACTGAGTAAGCAATGGAAACACCTTAGGAGCAAGGAACAAGGATCTCGAAAGTTTAGGGTCTAAATTTCTCGAAAATTTGTCAAAACTAGGCAAATTTTTGTTTTTGTAAAAAGCAATCCAAAAACACGTTTTTAATCCAAGATTCTTGTACAACTAACCTTAAAATAATGAAATCTTAAAGAAAGTTGCAAACTTTAACCACTTTTCAAAAATTTGAAAAATTTCGAAAAATGGTACAAAAGTACGAATCTAAAATTTTTGATAAATTTTGAAACTTTGTTGGTTGTTTGAGTTTGTAACACAAGTTTTGATGAAAAAGATGTGATAAAAACACGAAACAAACAAGAAAGTAACAAACTTTAGCAAAAATAACGAGTAAAAAAAATGTTTATGGTTCGTTGGTTATAAAAAACAAAGATACACCTTCTTCTAGCGATTGATACCACTTGTTAGGTCACCATATTGTAAACACAAGTATTGATTTGATAGAAATAAGATGAGAAATAGAGTTTGGTTGATTAGATCAAATATGAAGAATAAAAGTGCAAGAGTTTCTTATGAAAATGAAATAACCAACAAGAAATAGGATTACATGAGTGTCCTATTTATAGGTAAGGAGCTAGGGCAACACTTCCCTATTCCTTCCTTTCTTAAACGTGTGGGCTTAAGGCCCATTGGACGTGTAATGGACTTTACACGTTTACATGATAAGTTAAGTATTCTAGCAACCTATTACAAATACTGAAATAACCGAGACTTGATTAAACGTTGATAAACTTAGGTCCTAACATCATTCTATACCTTCTCATGAAAAGGATGAAACATCATTGACAAATAAGGAAAGTTATGTGATGGACCCTTATAGTTTACACTATTGTTACTTGTCAAAAACAGAAGACTTGTTTCACAAATACACACTAAGTGATGGACCTTTCTAGTTTACGTTTTTGAGCTAATATCACCACTTGCTTTCCAAAGAGTTGCTGTGATCTTTTACCCTTATCCTTTTTTTTAAGTATATACAGGGCGTGTGTAAATCACAAACCATATCATCAAACTTAAGTGTTAAACGCATAAAATGACTAACGTACCTGACATCCGCAAAGAACACAGCACCGAAAATCATCCCTCAGGTTCATCAACATTCCGTCATATCTTCCGCACATCATTTTCAACTAAAAATAAGAAGACATTTTATCAAACACTTTATATGCACGACATAAATTAAACTGATTAATAAAAAAAAATGTTATACCTCAGTACAAATCCATTGACCTAATACAGAAAAAAGATATCAGAATAACTACCTTAATTTATTTCCGTGTTGAAGATATCCTTAATCCATTGAGTGATCAAGATCTTTGAGAATCGCTCATCCCCCACAATGAATCAAAAAAGGTTACACTACCCGAGCTTCCAAAGAACCCCTAATAATCTGAAATAGTCACTCAACCTCTGTAACAACATATAATACAGAAATCAGAAAGAAAAAAAATTGGATCTTTATAATAAAATAAAAGAATTAAACCTTCCGAACGCCACCACCACTAACTCCGCCGCCTCTGCTTCCCATCAGATCTAAGAAACCCTCGACTCATCTGATTTTTCCCATTTTTTATATGATTTTTTGTGGATTTGATCGAAAACTGGAGTTTTCACAAAAGAGTGGTTTTTTTTGAGTATTTTGGTGGTAAGAAGATTCAGGAAGAAAATGGAGGGGGGGGGGGATTTATTAGAGATGGGAGAAGCTTGTATGTGTAATTGTAATGGAACGGAGTGATTGCAGGGTGATTACGGGGTCTAACAGTGCGTGCTACAGTTGTTTTAACGGGGTTCTGATCCTTAAACGGAACGGGAAACTGGTTGCAGCCAATAGAGGGTGGACGCTTGGGCCACTATCAACAGTTGGATAGTACCATTGTGTACTAACAATAAGTGAGAACCACACATTTGCCCGTTCCATTCCCGTCCACAGTTACTGTGCAAACGCTTTTTTCCCACGGCCCGCCTGGGTTTTAGAATATGTATACGAAATATAGTACTACACAATTCCCCACGAGATATGATCGATCAGAAAGACAGTGAGAGCTACTACTATACAATTCCCTATATTATTAAACAATACAAGAATTGATTGTAACATAGCTAACGTAGCTGTACAACATGAAAAAGAAATACACATGTTAAATACTACAAACAAAAGTATAGATACTAGGTATTAACTAGAGGAGGAGAGTTTATTTACATACTCATAAAAAAGAAAAGATTGCATACTAAAATCAAAGTAAATATTTACCAATAGAATCATAGAGTGACTAAAAAAACAGCTCAGTTTCTATTTTAGCGAAATATGTTTCGTTTAGATATTGCAAGCATATCATTTTAATTCAATTACTTATTACAAATACTCGATATGATGTATTCAAATGACATGAAATAGGAGAGTTGGTGAGGAAAAAGAATTGAACGAAGTGGATGTGTTATAAACTCTTTTTTATGGTTTGTTTAAGTACCATACACAAAAGTTGAGAGATATATAAATTTGTGATGTGTGGAGTTGGTTTCGATAGCATACAAATGTTTTTATCTTCTATACGAACTGATAAAAGTACTTGGACTTTTATTTTAAATATCACTGATCTTATTTTATATGGGCATTTTAAATGTACGAATATAAAAAATGATTTCCATTGCTTGCTTGCTACTCTTGGCATGCTAACGCCGCAGAGAATGAAAGTTTTCTATTCATACTTTTGGATAATAATGTCCACCACTTTGCACCAAAGCTAAGCTATTTTTCTTGTAGTCACAACGAATCATGTATTTGATGATTCATTTGATTACTGGTCATGATAATTAATATAGGTATAAAATAGTAGTGTTAGATGAAATTAACTGTTACAAGAAGTAATGAGTAAACGAGCTTGTTTTAAAAACATAAGCGACCTAACTATTATGACACCTTAGACGATCTTCTTAGTTAAAAAAAAAATGTGTGAATTGGCATGAACACCCTAACTCTTGATGCTTTTTGGCACCGATAATTGTCCACCTCACAAGAAATAGCTCTGACAACTCTCATGGCCCAGTGGGGCACCAACCGAGATGAGCACAAGTCGAGACTCGAACCCATAACCTTTTATTTACAAAATCTCTCCAGTGGGTCCTTGGGTTTTTCGAAGATGGATACCAACGAAACTTAATCCAAGCCAATTTTGGTGATAAAAACACTAATCTTGAAGTTTAACATAGCAGAAAGTGCTCTTCCATGATTTTGACCTATTTAAGAGTTGCAACTTACATTATTCGATGTTTGATCAACTCGTAATCGGTAATTCTATAACATATAGTCACGTAAATAAAATTTGTAGTCTACCGTCTATATAAAGTTCATAAATATCATATTTATACGTTAAAGGTAAGTTGATATCAGTATATATCAAGTCGGTTTGGTACTAAAATATTTGCTTGCTATTAAACCTTGAGGTTGATATATAGGTAGTGCCAATTCTAACATTTTTGACATATGCGTAGATGCCAAACCGGTGAAAAAGAATTTAAGTCTCACATGTGAGATACTTAATCATGTGGTTGACGACCTATCACCAATCAAGCCATTGATTCATTTATTCAGAATTCAATAAATAAATATACTAAAAATTTATACGAGTATTGATACGTTTGACTCATTTAAAATTTTAAATAGTCCTCGATCTAACGGTTAAATTAAGAATAGTTATACATGCTCGATCATGGACCCATTATTTTTTACCACAAAACCAAAATTATTCAGTTGTTACATATACATATTTAATTATATGTCGGGAAGTTAAACAGCTTAATGATAAAACACATAACTATCTCACATGTCTAGCCAGGGACGGAGCCAGAGGGTGTCCCGCGGGTGCCCGTGACACCTATGGATTTTTTCGATGTAATGTTAATTTTAAGAAAAAACATCGATTTTTCCCAAATAAATTTTAAATGACCCCAGTCCATCGAAATGTGTTTTTAGTCTTATTTAGTTAGCATCTTAAACTCTATTATATTACGGTCAAAAAAAATTTGTGCACCCGATCATATTTGTTCCTGGCTCCGTCCCTGTGTCTAGCTAGAGTTACTGTAGTTACACATTTTGAGTGGTCAATAAAAATGTCAAAGAACAGTCACAAGGATATATTAGTTAGTTTCGTGCAAATGAATTAAAGCTCACACTTTCTGAGTAACTAGAAAAAATAATACATCATTTGTATATCCTTTTCTCAAATAAAGATGTGGAATTTAGGGGTTAAATTTTATAAAGAAAAACTAAAAATAAAATAATGGCTAGTTGAGGTGACATAATGGCATGCTAATAAGAACCTATGATGGTCGGTCATGTATTGTGTTTCACCTTTTCCAGTAAAAACAGATTCTGTGCACTTCAGTATCTTTTCCAATAATATGCTTAAGCCTCTTTCACTCTTCAAAATATTGAAATGTTTTTCTCTTTCAATTTCCATGTATCATATGTCAGTTTGTATAATATTTATATGTTTTTTATGTCAGTGGTATGTGACAGTCAATTAAACAACTACAAATGTATGATTTGAACTTAAAAAACTTTTAGGTTATCTAAACTAAGTTCGAAGCAGATGAACATGTACACGATAGAAAAACTATATACTCCTAAACTTGGAGTGTCTAACATTATACGCACAGGCTCTATATAATGTATCTTAGTTTGAAGAAGCACTCATAAGACACATCGAATATATAGCTTGCCATTTCTAGACCATGCAATAAAATGTCACACATGCAGACATGCCACAAAAGTAAGTCCTTGCACAATAATAGGTGATTAAGTGTGCTAATAATACACAACGTTGAAGTGGACAATCGTGAATATTATTTGAAGATGTCAAATGTTCATGGATTAGGCACAAGTTTATGCGTATGTATTAGTCATGTTAATCATTTTTTAGAGGTTAATTGTTCGGCTTTTTTTCGTTTACTTTATACAAGAACTTCTTTGTGTTGGATAGCAACTTGAAAACAAACCTCAAAAATAAGGATGAAAGAGAGATAGCACAAGGTATAAAATGGAGTGTGCAATAAATAGATAGGACTTAGGAGAATTGTAGCTTTAAATGATGTTCGAGTGCACTAAAAGCTATAACGTTGACATTGAACTACTCCACCATGGCATTAACTCACACACCTTCAACTTATAATATTTCGTCGTTTCTTCCAATAATAGAGGTAATAATAAGACTGGTTTTTGCAAGACTCATATGAGAATTATGAGATGTTAAATCCCTCCATTGAGGATACCAAAAATGTATTGTTTTGTGTTATGTCCGATCTTAGTCAAAATAGCATGACTTGACAAGTTAGCTAAAAATGAAAATTTGAACGTTGGGTAAAATGTATTTTAATTATTCAAACTTGGTATTTCGTTCAATTTGAGAAAGAGAAAAAGTTTTATCGTTTCGGTTATCGGGTTGTTTGGTTTATTCGGTTCGGTTAGTTTGGTTAAAACGTATTTTCTGGATAAACCAAATTGAACCGAACCGAATTCAGGTTTGATAAAACCCAACCGAAAACTGAACCGAATAAGCAGAATTACTTAATTTTAATCAATTTTTTATTTATTTATATAGACTTTTAGCAACAAAATTTTTTTTTAAAGCTTAAAATATTTAGTGGTCATTTTATATATAGCTATATATAAAAAAGAATATATATTTATACGAATTCAGTTTTCCATTTGGTTTATATGCCAAAATCATACTCAAATCGAAAACTGAATATTTAATTCGGTTGGTTCGGTTTTGATCAATTCAGTTCAGTTAAAAATTCGATTTGATTTTTTGATTCGATTCGATTTCGATTTCGATTTTCGATTCCTATATATATTACCCGAATTCTGAACACCCTAGTTTTTAGGCATCCCTTTGGCAATTTAAGACTTATAAATGATAGGACCACAAAATTTAAGCCCAATTAAGTCTATGGGTCTGTACCTTATGTCCTTATGTATCAAATTGATAACCATATGCGCACCAGTTAAAGATGGTCCAGTTCCAAAATATTATTCAAATATATGTTCCCTTAGATTGAAATGTGTTAAAACTCAGCCGAATTTTTTTCTAAATTTGAAATCATGACACGTGACATTAGAAATATGTTTAGGAATAAATTTAAGAGTAAATAAAATTACTCTTAATTATACATCAATTGACGGTTTTTCATTGAATCTTATTGAAATGCATATGAAGTTTGGTAGTGACAGAAAAGATCATAGTCATTCAACGATATCTCTAGGAATCTACTTCGGGACTAATAATAGAGTGGTAATGCAAAAGGGTCCCGTGAGCAATTACCACCCAAACTGATACAACAACCCTCATCAACTCTCAGACTCACAACAAAGAGTCCGGAAAAGATCACTCTTGCACTTGAAGATGATCAGAAGATAACTAGAACTCAGGAAGAGCTTGCTCACATTTTTGACAATCTTGAAAAGAGAGAAGCAAGAATTGGATAGTCAAGAAGCACTAAAAAAAGTGATCATTGAATAAGCTCAACAGTTTGAGTGTTTGGAATCTTCCCAAAATATAAGTCTTAATTATGGAATTGTGTTGGTTTTGCTAATTAAATCAATAGTTTATAGTATACTCATCTTAAATAAATGCAAATTTTTATAAGTATAACTATAACAACATTAATTACAACATTTTTTGTAAACATGTTTTCTTTTTTTTTTTTTTTTTTTTTTTTTTTTTTTAAATAATTAAAAAATACAATGTAATTTAATGTAAGAAAAAAAATAATAAAAATAAAAAATCTATAACTATAACTATCAGTTGACTTTTCAACTTTTCTAATATTGATATTTTTAAAACATCCCTAAAAAATAAAAATTACATGTTATTATACATATTGTACAAACTAATAAAACACATAAATTAAGCTTCATACAATTTATATGTAGATAGGGTAAAAGGTTCATACAATTTATATGTAGATAAGTTGATGGTATATATGATTTTAAAAACCGGACCGGACCAACGGGTTCAACCGGATTAACCGGGAACCGGAGTCGCCACCGGTTCGGCTAGCCAATAAAGCCGTCTGAAAACGAACCTGAGAGGACCGACGGAACCGATAAAAATGGGTGAACCGGCTGGATCGGGATCATTCTGCTAGTTACTCTTTAATGCTTTATTATAGAGCTTTCTTAGTATATTTCTTATTTTATTTTGCTTTCATCATTTTCATTTTAGCATGCATTGTAACATATTGTGTTGAATATGCATATGCTCTCAAGCCTCAAGTCTCGAGTCTCATATCAAAACCTTAGTTTTATTCTTTGTTGATGGAACTTTTGTTGTTTTGGTTGAATCATTTACTCCGAGTCCTAGTAAAGTATATCTATAATACGTGTTAGCTTACAATATTTCATGCACAAGTATACTGTATACCCGCTTTGTTTCTGCTCTTAACTAAATTGCTTAAACGATATGAAAACATCAAACAAGTATAGCAGATGTCATGTAAATGTGGGCGAAGCCCACTAGCAAAATGAGTCCATCCCTCTTCTATAATTTGTTGATCCAAATTATACTAACTCGTTTGTTTGAGCTTTTTAGATTTCATCTCTCCATAAGATGTTGCAGGGTATATTATATTCGTGCAATCGCATTTCAAATGAACAAAACCTTATGGGCCTTTTGCTGTTTGTAAAATTTGTATATTGCTAACGGATTTCTTCACTATATAAGACCTGATCAAGCTTAGATGGTGATTCTTCAGATACATTCTAGGTCTAAACAGTTCCACTAGGGGTGGGTGAGCATGGTGTGGTTTGGTGCGGTTCGGTGCGGATTTTGACTAAAACCGAACCACAACCGCAATTGCGGTTTATATAAAAGTAGAAACCGAACCGCACCACATTTAGTGGTTTCGGTTTTTGCGAGTTTCTGCGGTTTTAACCACACCGCACCATCACCTATGACTTATATATTTAATGTGGGTTTTTGCGGTTTTCGGTTTACAATGTAGGTTTTTTTGATTATAACAATGCATATATTTAATATAACCACACAAATCACATATGACTTATAAGAATATTAATGATCATATGCACTGAAAGCCTTATAATAGACATTAAATAATCAAAAGTGCCATTTTTCGGTCTTAATAATCAATGTTTGGTTCGGTGCAGGTTTTGTGGCTTGGTTTTATGGGTAAAATCGCAACCGCACCACATTTTGCGGTTTTTCTTTTTTCTTAAAACTGATCCATTGGTTTTTGCCATGGTGCGGTTTTTGTGGTTCGGTTTTTGCGGTTTGCGGTGCGGGTTCTGCTCACCCCCTAAGACCCACATCACCACACGAGTGCCTCAATCGTAAAGGGGGAAAACATGTAAGAATAAAAGGGTCAAATGGATGTGTTATTTCTGTAGTTGAAGCCCAAGTCCCCGTATTTTATTTTGCTCTAGAGGCAGAGTCGTCTCAACCATAAGGCCACTAAAGCAAGCGCTTTAGGAATTCATTTCCGTTGTTTAGGAATTATTGTGCTTTTTTATGTAAGCTTTATCGCCTATGTAACGAGCTGGGATGTGAGATTCACCCGTATCATATGTACGTAAATGCTTTTTTGGACGGGAAAAACTTTACCCAAAAAATAAGGTATTGACACATTGTGGTTTTTGTAAAGACACTGGCTTAGTTCGCCAGGCTTGTCGTTACATGTGCATGTTTGTCACGCATGACTTACCAAACCGTAACCTGGGAAGGCGTTTCCCTGTCACCGGGTCTTAGCCCTGGTGGGCTTGTATTGAGCCGATATAGAGTGTATGGGTTTTAGCCAGTTAAGCTGATGCTCCCATACGCTATCAGATAATAATAGACCCTTCATATCGTTTTACTGTAAAGCGGTCGGTACATGTACAAATGATCTTTTTTGAAATATCTTTAATTTGAGGAATTATTTGTTTGTTGCATTTGTATTATGTGTTGGATCATTTTCTTAGTATTTGGTTGTCTCTGTTAATTTATATGTTGATTATTCTTTTTTTCTTTTACTATCTTGATATTACTGGTGATGAATGTTTGATGGCCGAAACTTAAATTTGTTACTTCAAAATTATCCAAAATATCTCATTTTTGTAATTCATTTTTATATAAAGTTTAAGGACTAGTTTTGTCATTAAACCTAAATTAAAATCATGAAGGTTTGGAGCTCTCTTTTTAACTTAACATTATTCATAATCAAAAAAGTTTAAATTGTGAAGTTCTCTTTACCTCTCTATACACACAAGGTGTGATAATGTTCAGTTTAAACTGTAAAAGTCTCTTTACCTCTCTTTCAAGTAGTTATTCTCCCTTATGTGCCTTGAATGTTTCATACTCATACAATACTGTAGCTTTCTTATCTTGTTCACAATACTCAGAACCTTTCGTTTGCTTCTACTTATACAATACTGTAGCTTTCCTATCTTGTTCACCATACTCGAAACCTTTCATTTGCTTCTTGACTGCTTCCTAGTTCCCATAATGAGTGAGTCGTCTTGTTACTGTCAATGAGGCTATAAATATCATTTAGGATACCTTGAATCAAGAGATATCTTGAAAGTTTATATAGCTTGACAATCTTCTTCTCTTCTTCAATATAAAGGGAATGGTCTTTAGGAGTAGAAGGAGTTGTTCCATCAATTGCAGCTGGGAGATTAATTATTAGTGAGGGTCAAGGTCTTTCTGTGATTGACTTAAGCAAGAATTCCCCTTCAGTGTGTTCTTCAATGAAATTCATAAACCATTCACTCCATTGAACATACCCTCCTCTATAAAATAATGGTATTCTTATAGCGGAACCCATGGTGATCAAGTCTATACTCATATTGATCTTTTGTAACGACCATCAAATTGTTATTGATTTGTTTGTTGTTTGATTGATTTGTTGTAAATAAATAAGAATGTAACTGGTAATTGTTGATCTCTTGTAAACACTTTAGTTCACTTGTATCCCCAAAAAGTGAAAGCAAAGGCTATACAACTAACCCAAGCATGTTTTTAGAAAATGACGCACTTGTTTATCAAACTAAACAAAATTATACACTTGTTCTTATCACACCTTGCAAACCTTTCATAAAAGTTCGATTTTAATATTTTACAAGTGAAAATATCTCATTATACAAGTTTAAGACTCCAGCAACATCTCAACTGAGTTTAGGTATGTGTTTATATCCTTTGCACTTTGAGATATTTTAGAAAATACCAGACATGGATATGTTAATCTCGCAATACTTTCGTCCTTTCTTGTTACCGTGAATGATTTGCCTCTCATAGTGTTCTTAGACACTTGTCGCATGGCCATGCTCTCACAAATCATCTCACTACAAGGGGCCCGGAAAAATACCTCCTCCAGTTCATTTCAACTTAGAGTTGCAAATTGCCATCTCAATCTTTAAATTGTCTTTCCTTATCTCCAACTAAATCCAGCATTAGCACACAACGTTACGCTCTCACGCAGTAACTGGAAACTAAGCCAAAACACACTGAAAGTCAAAACTAAATGACCTAACACCTCAAGTCATTGGGATAGTACGCCTCGATCCTATCACGCCATTAACTGATTAATCCATATGTTTGTTTCTCGATCTTGGTCACATCCAACATGTGCCTCGCACAATTCATATGAAACTTAATACATTCCCCGCAGTATCATAGCTAACACAATAGTTGTTCAAATTGTCTCGGTGTCCCTTTATGTTAAGCAGCTATAGACCCTTTTGAAATGAAATAACTTTCATTCATAGAAAAATTACGCTAAATGGCAATCTCATAGTAACATCTAATTTGATTTGCACGAGTCTACAACATTACATCCGATTCTTGGTGATTGATTAAGCTCACAACAGAAAGTTATGGAAGTTATCACTACTTTAATCGTTCTGACTAATCATTTCCCCTGGACCCTTGAGCCTCACCTCTTAATTTATTGTCAATGAATATTAGTGAGTTGGTGCCAGTGATTTAGTCATACTGGATTAATTATAGACTTAGCTAAATCAAGACATATTTGAACTTAGTATTCAACCATGCACTTCATTTTACAGTTAAGTAAAATGACATTATCTCACAAATAAGAATCGTGACTCCATGTTACTGACTCTCCCTCATTTTACATTGGATCTCTTTTCTCTCTTCGTATTCCATAGGTTCTTTTATCTCAACTGAACTTCCTTGAGTCATGTCCGTCTTGATTTACTTCCAATTTAAAACATACTCTAATTTACGAAATTAAAATACAAGAAGGAATACCAATGGCACACAAGCCTCTATTAAACCCAAAAACGGTAAAATATAAACATGTAAAATAACTACACCACAACCATTCATACGTCAACGTCTCTCGACATCTCAACGTCTTGAGTATGCTTCAACAATCACTTAAGGTATGTATAAACAAATGTCTAATACATTTTATGATCAAAGGGATTTTTATTTAGACATTACAAATTTTATAAAATGTTATAAACATTTTATATATTGTAGAAAAACACTTTTGGTAATTAAAGGAAAATGTTTTAATTAAAAGAAAATATTACAAAGTTTATTTAATAATATAAACATATTATATATTTTTGAAAAACACTTTTGGTAATAAAAGAAAATGCTTAAATCATACTAAATATATGAATTCAAATTTTTAACCAAAATCAGTTAGTTTTTCACCAAATAAACTTTCCCCACTAAAAGACAGAAAATCTGGCCGTTACAGCTGGGCGGCCCCCTTAATTACAAGGGGCGGCCCCCTTAATTTTAAGGGGGCCGGCCACGCTCCCTTGTCAGATTCTGTCAGAAATTTTCTCCTATAAATACCACCTCAAACCTGGTATTTTTCTAACCTTTTGCACGAAAATTTTCAGTCCAAATCCTTTCCAAACACACTTCTAAATCCTTTGATCATAAGTTTATTAGCTTTTGTTTCAAGTTATTCAATCCCTCATCACTCAAAGTGCAAGAGAAGAATCCTCCCTATCATAAAGGTGTAAAGAGTATTAGAAGTGCTAGTTTAGGTAATTGACGTTGTGAGATGTATGTATATTAATAAGTAGATCAAGATGAGGGGGGTGGGCTCTACTAAGTGTAGTCAATGAGTGGTAAGAATTAGTGGAAGAAGTAGTAGTGTGGAGAATCATTTTATGTGAAGATGTATGGTTGTGAATACGTAGTGGTAATAGAAGAATTCGTGAAAGTAGTGAATGAAGTCGTGAGTGTTGAAGTCGTTGAAAATGTTGTGAAGTCCGTGAAGAAGCGTGAAGTCTGTAGAAGTTGTGTATGTGAATCGACAGTGCGTCGCGTGAGATGTCTAGGCCACNTTCGAACTTAGTATTCAACCATGCACTTCATTTTATAGTTAAGTAAAATGACATTATCTCACAAATAAGAATCGTGACTCCATGTTACTGACTCTCCCTCATTTTACGTTGCATCTCTTTTCTCTCTTCGTATTCCATAGGTTCTTTTATCTCAACTGAACTTCCTTGAGTCATGTCCGTCTTGATTTACTTCCAATTTAAAACATACTCTAATTTACGAAATTAAAATAAAAGAAGGAATACCAATGGCACGCAAGCCTCTATTAAACCCAAAACGGTAAAATATAAACATGTAAAATAACTACACCACAACCATGTAGTTTATATTTTTTTATAGCCCAGGCTCATGTCATGCATGATTTTAAATTAAGAAAGAAATTACTATTTAAATATAGTACATGTGAAAATATTTCAGCTATTATTTGCTATGACCTACTACATATGACATGCACAACATGTGTAGCCTATCATAATAGTATATGCAAATCACGAGTTTAACCCGTATTATTGCATATTAATGCAACTTTTCATTCACAAGGAATAATGATTCTTACCTTATTGATTCTCATTGTCAATTTAGGAAAATTTTACTTGTAAATTTTATAAACCCTAATTAGGGTTTCCAAAAACTTAAAACTTTAAGGGTGCGCTTGGTTCAAAATGGGGAATGGGAAAGGCAAAGGGAATACAAATGAATGGAATGTAGATTATCATTATCTTTGATGGTGCTTGGTTTAAGAAAAACACATTAACCTCCAAGGTGGTGGTGGTGGCGGCTGGTGGTGGTGGTGGCTGCTACTGGTGGTGGTGGTCTACCAGGCCACCACCACCACACCACCAGCATTACCACCAACAGCAGCCACCACCATCAGCCACCACCAC
>LBNU01006337.1:24984-37117 GCA_014162995.1 Artemisia annua | reverse complement strand
GTATATATATATATATATATATATATATATATATATATACTAGATTTCGAAGCCCGCCCGATGGGCGGGCATGACTTGTAAGCCCTCCCGGGCATATAAGCCCGCCTCGGGCAAGAATGTTTTATAATTATCATTAGCATATTTTAATATAGCGAAAGAAGGGTGGTAAAAAAATGATTGAAAAGTGTACATGTTGGAAAAAGGGTTGTACCCATATTGCTATCAAATTAATGAGAAAACAAGAAGAAAGGAAGGGAATTATCTGTGCACTTAGATATGTCAACCGAAGAACACTTGATCCGTTACGAATCAAATTTTATTTAGGTGCTTATCAGCTCATTGTGTCGTCCAAACACATTGATATGTGCCTTTTTGCACACATCTTTTCGTCCATTTTACGAGTCAAAACAACCAAAAACACTTGAAAACGATCAAATAATGTTACAAATATTCTTGGAATGTGTTTTTGTGTATTTCAGGTACATAGGGACTGAAAACGAGGCAAATATGAGCAAAACTGAGCATAATGGAACAATACCGAACCGACTCGACACCATTTAGAGCATTTATTGAAGCATAAAAAAAAACAAAAACAAAAAAACAAAGACGGAGTCGAAATCAACCCCGGGATATGGCAATGGAGTGAGCTTGGAAAAAAAAAACAAACCCGAAACCAAAACCCAATTTTACCATTTACCTTAAACCTAATTACCGCAAATTACCTAAACCTTAAACTAATACTACTACTTAACCAAATCCAAACCCATTAACCTAATCCTAACCCACTACCCATTATCCCTAATCCTGGCCCAACCCACTACACAATTAAACCTAACCAGAAATAATAAAACACACACACACGTTTTACCTTTGACCAACACAGTCAAACCAACCCTTCTTCCTCCCCTTTACCCTGCATACAAAACACCATCACCCAACCATATCTGCTACACGCCATCTCCAAGAACCTCAAAAGCACCCCTGCTCACCTCCTCCAAGGATGCATCACGGGTTTCCACTCCACGCTGGCAATCCTGTGTAAGATTTTTGGGCGCCAAAAGTAAGTTAAAGGCTGAGATTGCATAAGAGGCATCCAAGGGCTGGAATTTGATGCAAAGAAGCACAAATGTGTTGCTAAGCTGTTTTCCTTCACACAACAAACACAAACAGAAGATGACAAAAAACATGGGGAACTCTAATTCTTATTTTGAGTATAAATAGAATACCTTTGTAGCCTTTCAAAGGCAGTTAGGTTTTCAGTAGTTTTTTTTTGTTTAGTTTAAACGTTTAGTTTTTAAATTTTCTTTGATGTACTCTTTTATTTGATATTAATGCAATTTAAGTTTTTTTTATGCTTCTTCAAACTGCTTTTCAACTACTTATTCACTCTTGTTGTGTGCTTGTTTAGCTTCAATAAAACTCATGTTTATCTTCTTTGATCAAAGGTTTTGGCTTAAAACAGCTTTTGTAGGGTTAAAGTTGCATAATCAGTTACATTAGGGGCGTTTGGCACAAGCCTTTCTTTTAGAGTTAAAAACTGCCTTGATCAATTTGCAAGATTAGATTAGCTTAAGTAACCTGTTTTTTTGAAGTTTTAAATTAAAACTTTGCATCTCCTTTAAGTTTTAAAGATTTTAAACTTGTTTTTCTAAGTTTTTTTATTCATAACTGTTTTCAAGTAACAAATAGGTTAGATTCTTCATTTTTGCTCTTTTCTTGTTTTCTTTGCTTCACAATAGCTCTCAATAGGTTAGGGTAGTAGTACATATACCTATCTTGAACTTTTGTGGGTCAAAAGTTCCAAAACCACCCACTTTTGACCCCATTTTTACACCAAATTGCTGTCAGAAAACAGCCCCAAACCCCTTCACCCCACGATTTTTAATTCACTCATTTTTAGGAGTTAGGACCTGAAATTTGGTTTGCAATTAGTCTCCCAGCTTGTGAACAAGCTTGTATTTTTATTTGATTTTTATGAATTTTTTCTACAGCTCTTTCATGCCCCTAAACTTGCCCCTGTGTTCATTTTTTCTGCAGCCCTTTTTTTTTAATTTAGCTAGTTTGTGCTTTTTCAGCTTATATCTCTGCTTATATGTTCCCTATTAGTGATTTTTAGGTTTCCCCTAGTATGCCTAATCTTGTTTTCCCCCTAGGTCTAGCTTATTTTAGCCCTTTAATTAGTTTATAGAGTTTATATTTCCCTTTATTAGCTTAAGTTGTGAACTGTTTATCATTTGTTTTTGCTCCTGCTTGATTTTAGCTCGTTGGTTGTTGTTAGCTTGTTAGTGATTTACTTTAATTGTGTTTGTTGGTGTTGGCTTTTGGTTTGTGCTTATGGGCTTATTTGGCTAGTTACTAGCCTATAAAATTTCACTTAAACTCAATCTTGAATCTGTTTGACCCCTAAGCTGTATAATTGTTGAAACAATGTTGTTATTATGTTTTTTTTTGTTAGTTTGTTCCTTGGTTGCCTTAGATTGCTTATGTATTTGTTCATTATAGCTTCCCATTTTGCCATTTTGAACACCTTAGCCGCTACATGCAACTTAGCCCAACTGAGCTTGTTTGATTCTTGGTTTTGATTGATCTAGATTGTATAATTGTTGTTGTTGTAAGTTGTGTGTGTTGTCCTAGTATTGTGTGTGCATGTTCGCTTAGATTTGCTTATCCCCTCATGTGGTTAAGTTAGTTAAGAAATCTCACTTTGACTTCAAACATACAAGCTGTCGAAATTTCATACTTGCATAAGCTCAGTTTAAGCTTTTCAACAATAATCCATTTTTAAGTTTCTTAATTTAGTTGGTTAAATATTTTGCAAAAAGAAAAACTCAAGAAAAAAATGTTTAAAAATTTTTGCAAAAGGTAGGGGTCGAACCCCTGACCTCTAGCCTCACACGACCACAACACCACCACACCTTAACCACTGCGCCCTAGGGTCTTCTCGTTTATAACTTTACAAAATCTATTATTTGACCCTTGTTGTGTGATGGTCTCAAATAAGCTTAACAGCTTATAGTTGCTTATGCTTTGCTTATTTTGCACTGTACCCAGCTTTTTCACATTTTTCTTAAATTAGTGTTAGCTTGTAGTATTTTCCAAAANTAGGTTTCCCCTAGTATGCCTAATCTTGTTTTCCCCCTAGGTCTAGCTTATTTTAGCCCTTTAATTAGTTTATAGAGTTTATATTTCCCTTTATTAGCTTAAGTTGTGAACTGTTTATCATTTGTTTTTGCTCCTGCTTGATTTTAGCTCGTTGGTTGTTGTTAGCTTGTTAGTGATTTACTTTAATTGTGTTTGTTGGTGTTGGCTTTTGGTTTGTGCTTATGGGCTTATTTGGCTAGTTACTAGCCTATAAAATTTCACTTAAACTCAATCTTGAATCTGTTTGACCCCTAAGCTGTATAATTGTTGAAACAATGTTGTTATTATGTTTTTTTTTGTTAGTTTGTTCCTTGGTTGCCTTAGATTGCTTATGTATTTGTTCATTATAGCTTCCCATTTTGCCATTTTGAACACCTTAGCCGCTACATGCAACTTAGCCCAACTGAGCTTGTTTGATTCTTGGTTTTGATTGATCTAGATTGTATAATTGTTGTTGTTGTAAGTTGTGTGTGTTGTCCTAGTATTGTGTGTGCATGTTCGCTTAGATTTGCTTATCCCCTCATGTGGTTAAGTTAGTTAAGAAATCTCACTTTGACTTCAAACATACAAGCTGTCGAAATTTCATACTTGCATAAGCTCAGTTTAAGCTTTTCAACAATAATCCATTTTTAAGTTTCTTAATTTAGTTGGTTAAATATTTTGCAAAAAGAAAAACTCAAGAAAAAAATGTTTAAAAATTTTTGCAAAAGGTAGGGGTCGAACCCCTGACCTCTAGCCTCACACGACCACAACACCACCACACCTTAACCACTGCGCCCTAGGGTCTTCTCGTTTATAACTTTACAAAATCTATTATTTGACCCTTGTTGTGTGATGGTCTCAAATAAGCTTAACAGCTTATAGTTGCTTATGCTTTGCTTATTTTGCACTGTACCCAGCTTTTTCACATTTTTCTTAAATTAGTGTTAGCTTGTAGTATTTTCCAAAATAATCTCAGATTTATTTCATTAGTTTTAGTATTTATTTTGATTTAATTAGTGATAAATTGTTTTTAATTCATAATAAATAGAATTTTTATTGAATAATTAATTTTCTTTTTTACAAAATTTTCTTTTTTTTCTTTTAGTACGTTAGAAAATTATTTGTAGGCCCGTAGGATTTGCGTAGCTAATATTTCACGTTTTTATTTGTTACGTTGACGTTTATCTTAAATAAACGTCACATTTATTTGTTTACTTGTAATTTAGGATTTCCGATACCTAATTTTGATTCCCGTAGTATTTTAGGATTTCCCTAGTTTGCCATTTGCCTTTTGATCCCTTTAGGTAATTTTATTTTCATTCTCGTTCATTAATTTTCCATTTTCGTTAATTTAACGTACAAACAAAACCAAACAACCTTTCACAATACAAGATTTTAATCTCGATCTTTCCGCGAATCTTTCCATTCACACCTCGTTGGGGTACGACTCGGGAAATCACTTCCCGGTCTCACAAATATCACATTGCACGAGTTTACGAGGTAATCTTTTTCCTAAAAGGTTTACTTGTATTTCTCCACGTCTTGTTGTCACTCACGATAACTTTGACTCCACTTTGTTGATATTTTTGTGTACTTGTTGTTTTGCACACTAAAACACAATGAATCACACATCGTGATTAATTGCTTATCAGCTTTTCGATGGGTTAGAACTATAAAGCTTGTTTCCATAAAACTTAACTAATACGGTGTTTGGGGTTATGTATTTTAAGTGATTAACAACATAAAATTATGTTGATGTTATTACTATATAGTGTTATTTGAGATTGCTTATTTAATAGCTTATAGCTTATCTACTTAGAAGCTTCTTATCTCTTTATACTTATAAACGTACAATCTTTTAATAAGCATTCTCATACACTGTGTAACACATTTATTATATTCGGTTACATTAATGACCCGTTTTATGTAAAAAGTCAAATCACTCTAGGGATACCTTGATGAGTCAAGGCCTTATGGTTTGATTTGGGACTTTGGGTTTATTCGAGCATGCCTAACCTGGAATACTTGATACTAATATACCGACGAAAATCATGTCATCTGTATGTTCCTTTCTATTTTGATCTTCTTAAAACATACTACAAAATTAAGAAATTTCACATGTAAGTTAGGAGTATAGTTATTATGTATTTTCGGCATTGTTTGTTATTGTCTTATTGATTGTTCAGATGATGGAGTTTCTGATCTTCCTGGGGTGTCTATTTTGGTTTGGTTGAAGGTCACAGGAGCGATTAAAGATCATTGTTAGCATCAGTTTGGACCATAGTTGTGGCTCTTTCAGGAGAAACACTGTAAGAATCTAAACTTTTTCTCAATCAATTGACCATTTAGTCAAATGGTTAGGTAGACAATAATCACATGAGCCAAATACGTTCAAAGACATCCGAAGTTAATTCAAATACACAAAGACCTCTTAAATTGCATTTAGTTTTATATTATGTACTTAAAAATAGCATACAACTCTTCTTCTATTAAAACTTAATCTTAAAGATTAGATTAAATAAAACTACAAATTAACTGCTTGCAACGACGATCTGATATATCTGCAAACAGTTCTAGTCACAATTGGCCATTTCTACCCATTCTAAAACTGGCCGCAACAATCTCAACCTGGTACGACCCGTTACTCAATCCGATAGACAATTCCATCTTACCACGATTTAGTAGGTATATATGAAATTCCCCCTTTCATTTAATACAATGTTTCCCTTTCTGATTACACCAAAGCCATTGACGAATTTTATAACATGTTTATACCAATAAACCTTTTTGTGATTAAAAGATAAATACTCACCTCTAAATCAGCAAGGAGTCTAAGTGGTGTACCATCTGCGCAAAGAAGGTCTCTAACACATTCATTATAGATTTATATGGCAAAACATTTCAACACGAATGCTCTATCAACTTGCTGGAATATAAACGTGCCGTTAAGATTAAGAATTAAAACAAAATGACACATAAAATATATTCAATTCATTTACCCATATGCGTACTTGCTGAAAGTTTAGTATACAACTCTATTAATAGGTTTTAATATCAGTTTAGGAATAACCTGTACGACTGCATTATGTTTCCTTTACCGTCCAGTCCATATCTTTGTCTCATCACCAAGTTCTCCTTCAGTTTAAATGAATCAAGCTGCACGAATACATGACACTGTTAGCTTTATAATTTAAACAGAATTTGCATTTTTTATAGGAATTATGAAATAATGAAATTATTACATCATCGAGTGCAAGCATGAGAAGAGCAGGCTGACGTATCTCATCGCCATCTCCAAACATGTCGATTATTCTTCCTGTGTGACTGATTTTTTATATTAAGAGAAAGAATGGGCTTCGACCATTAAACTTTTGGATACCATTATATATCTGTTATAAAAATCAATAAAGTTTCTCATATACTAACCGCCGTTGTGTTAATATATTAGAAGATCGAGTGCCAAGCTTACTGAAGCCGCAAGTAGGAATCAATGTTGTGAACTCCAACAATTATTCTATGTTAAAAGAATAAGTTTTATTTGGGTGCTTACTTATTTAGGACTTGTCCAGGTGCAATGCTTTCAAAAAGACATACCCTTCTTTTTCTTTGGACCGTCCAAATAAACTTTTGTAGTAACCTTTGAACGCAAAATTGGAAGCATAAACATATTTTTTTAATTCTAAATCATTCAACAATCAGATTTTATTCATAAACTGGAATAAGACATTTATAACACATGAATCATTTAAAGACATTTATAACAATCAGATATTTATTGATTAACTGCAATGGCACTGATTTGATTGCCACTACACTTACAGTGCAATATACACGGAATTGTTATGGTGCACTTCTAGTACCCAAACCTAATCGCCATGTATACAATTTTAGATGGTGGTTTGGTTTGAAACATATTATAATTTCTTTAGAGATAAATACAAAATGATAAGGTTTAAGCTTCACTTTTGGTGTTTTTTTCGCATTGAAATTTTCTCCAAACTTTAAAAAAATAATGAAATTTAAAATAGAGGTTATAATTGTAATTGGAATTTCCAAGTGTATTATCAAGAATATTCTTAAAATATTGATGGTACTAAAACGTAAACATTACCAATTTTACAATCAACAACCCTGACCAAACCTGTCGTATAAGGGGAGCATAACGTACCGAAGTCTTAGTATGCCTGGTCACGAATCCATCCTCATTCCTATAAAAAAAAACCTTAAGTTCAAAAGTTTTTGAACCACACACTCAACTCGAATCACCAACCTTCCTCCTAGCTTCAATTGATCGATAAGTGATGGGGGTATTAACTGATGCAAAGGAAATGGATACTTAAGGAGGTTGCATTCTTAAAAAACAGATTTGCGTGACTTTTATTCGACCCATTTGACCCATTCTCATTTAGCTAAGCCATTTTATTTGACCCATTTAAGATAAAACTCAGCCCAAGCCAACCCATTGATAAGTAAATAGGTCAATATCGCCACTTCTAATAACAATTGTGAAACTGTAGAATCATTACTAAATGACATATGCCCGTATATAGAAGAAACAAAAAATACCAGAATTTCCTGGCTTGATTATCAAGTCAGGTTCAGGTCCTGTCCTTGTCCTTCCATTAGCCTCAGTTAGATTTATTCCATTGTTCATAAGGTCGGTTTCAAGCTCTCTTTTTAGGATTTCAGTAGACCTCTCAGCTCTAAACTTATGTATGGATGGAAACGATGATCCAGAAGCTGCTATTACGATCCAGAACCCGTATCTTCAGCTTGTTAGGACCCTTGATGTATAGCTTTTTCAAAACAACTTGGATTATCTTAAAACATGATGAATGGTCTAAAACTTATATAAAGAGTTAGTGAAAGTGTATGCGTACTGCAGTTAGATTTAGAAATTAGAATTAAAGTTAACACAAAAAATGAGTTATTTGTCATTAATAAAAGTATTAGAACAAAAAAGCAAGCAAATAAATATAATAGAAAAAAAAAACATTGTCGGGTTCAAGAGGTAAATGTTTGTTGTCATTTAATTCATTGGCTATTAGAGAACATAGGATAATTTTTGTTCATATGACACCTACTCTCATTATGTAAATTAACAGTATACCTTTTGGTTTTGCTCTTGTCTTACCTTTACTATGGTCATTTCTTTAAAAATAGTAGCTATTCACCATCATTGCAAATATGGACCTCCGTTTGTTCAAAGGGGGCGCAATGGACCAACATTTATCAAGTATCAATATGCAATTACGAACAATCATGAAAGTTAGCTACATTAAGCACCTAACGTATCTTTTTGAAAATCCCAATTCTTTCAATCATGACAAGATTTCATAGGACTAATAATCATGGATTCTGCAACAAACCCCTTACAACATTATATATCAGATTAAAGCAAGCAAAAGGTTGCAAATTCAAACATACTCACTCTAGAGTCAGTTAAGTGGTAATTCTAAGACCTGTTTTTACATGCTGAAGATCAGCATTTATTTCTTCTTTTCTTCGTCTCAAGTTTCATTTTTTTGAACGGGATGAATAAGACAAATCTGAGAAGATGGATGCTGATTTAATCAATGCTTGTTTATCATCAATGTTCTTATTAAACTTTGAAGAAAACTTTACACGTTTAGCAGCTGCCAAATCTTCTTTAGATGTTGGGAGTTGTCTTACCCCAAGTCCCATTTTTCTTGCAATCACTTTTTCTTCAGCAACTATTTTCTTTTGTTCCTATTGTTTAAAGCGATATATGAGTAAAGAAGCCTAAGATGTATATATGAAACGGTTTAAATTAGGTAGTAGAAACATACTTACTTTGATGGTTTATTATGGCAATTTTTGTGTCCGGCTAACCGGTCAAATAAGCAAACCAATGAAAAGATTGATAGCAAAGCTGAACATTCCACGATTCTTGGTCATCATCGAACATGAATGAGGACGGTGGGATTAAGATATAATCAAGTTCTCTGAAGTTAACCAACACGTTTTTCCCACCTTGTTTCTTCCACCTTTGCTCAAAGTTAAACAAAACATCCCACGCGATCGGTCCTTCAAGCTTTGAGTGAATGCCGTGTCATGGCTCACGGGGTCCACCTTTGGTTATGGCAGCCTCTGTGTAGTTAGGCTGGTGAAAATCGTCATCGTGAGCATTGTCCAATGTTCTGAAAAGAGAATGAAACAGCGAATCATATCTCCCGTCACAAAGATCAAGACCACCAACAAAACTAACCACACGCCTTCTTTCATCGTCCCCAAACCTGGTGGCTCGGTTGATTGGAACTCCTCTAAACTAAATACTAAATAAAGGCGCATACGCGGGAAGGGGGCCTTACTACTTCTTCATTCCTGAGAGTCCACAACAATAATCTTCTGGTGATGAGTGAACATAGTCGATATTGCAGATCCTGTATGAAACTTTAATCTGACGCACTTGGATATATTGATTGAGGCATTTAAGTTACTTATGGAAGAATGATACATTTTTACATCAAGAGAAGTATCAAACTTACAATTCGAACTCCTTCACGCTCTGCATGAGTGATGAAAATGAAAAATGCCGCGACAATAACAGATATCAATGGCGCTATTGCTGACACCCAAAGAAATTAAATTTCTTGTTCTTTTTCCCCTGATCAAAATTCTAAAAGTATTGAGTGAAATAGGTTAAAAAATATAAAATGTATAAAGAACAAAAAAGAGATCAGCTAAAGTGAAACAATTATTATTTTTCTCCAAAGTAAAGTCATAGAGATAATAATCGCACAACATCTATAAATAGTGCCCAGACTCATATATTTAGTTAAAATTAAAAATTGTCAATAAATAACTTAAAACAAAGAGGCGACTCACTCCATGATGTGCCGAGTTGATAATGGAGCGCATGGCAGAAACTATATCAATCTTCTTTGTGAAGTCATTGATGCCAAACAACCCTTTCAGTTACTTAGTAACAGCAACTCCTCTCATGGATCCGATGATAGCAGCGTGTGACAAAAACTCGATCAGAAACCCAATCTGTAAAAGGAATAAACACCAAACCACATATTAGATGATTATAATGAATTTTTTTGACTCATAAAACTGATTTTGTAACATGAATGGTAGTGACCAGTCAATAAGTACCCTGAAAAAGCCAAGTGCAAATTGAGTAACACCAGCAAAGAATGTTGCAGTGAAATCAAGACGTTGATAGTCATGTTTATTTTTGGGATCTATCTCATTCTGTAGCATGGTTCAAAGCAACAAAGAGACAACTACCACTGTTCCAATGGCAATATCTCTTGAGTAAATCCATAAATGAGAGGTGGAACAAAGCTGGAGTCTGTAATTGCATTTGCGAAACAATTCAAGTTAGATTGGTCATAGTTATGAATATCACTTGCCAGACAATAAGATGTAATTTTAATATAACTTACACAATCCAAACTGAGGATCCAAGTTTGCAAGTTTCGCCTATCCAATATCCTTAAGAAAAATGTAAGACAAATATTTTAGCAGATAAGATATTAGCCCTGTTACAAATGCTATTTTCAATATGTGATATTGCCACTCCATAATTTATTTTAACACAATCGTAAGTTAGCACGTCTGAATTTCAGTTTCTGTCTGATTCAATTTCAGTTTCCTGCAGTTCGAAAGAGACGGCTATAGTCAAATCATACGTTAAAATTATACTGAAAAAATAAATAAACACTCACAAATTATGAAAAAGAGGCCCTATAGGGACTCACAACATTCAAACTGAAGTTCTGCCTTATGAATGCTTACTTTTGTGATTGAATTACTTTCACCAATTTTTAGAATTGGATTCTTTGAAAGGACTGCAGGGACACAAGCAGCAATCAGGCAAGTTTAAGCTGTAATATTATACTAAACCGAAGATGTTATATATGAATTTACTCACCTCTCTTTCCTCCGTAAAGACTATACAAATGCTTACTTTGTGTGTACATGAATCTAAGAGCAATCAAGGCATATGGCACACGCATGTCACTAATGTCAAAGATGAACCTTGGGATATGGTTGACGCCATATGCACCATATTTCAAAGAAATAAAAGTTTACAAAAGTTGATTTATTAACTCTTTCATCAGATCAAGCTTGCATGCACGCACAATTCTACTTAAGTATAATTGAAGATCAGAATTGAAGAATTTGACCGGTCGTTATTAAGAGAATCCACATAAGAAACATACATACCTCATGGTGATCAGAATTGAAGATTTAATCACATAAGAAACATACATACCTCATGGTGAGCCTAAATCTGTATACACGAATAACAACATAATTATTAATGATTACATAAAAAGTAGGGTTTTGGAAAAGAACATCGAAAAAGAGACATACTTAAGTTGTGGTAGAAAGAATGAGAGGCTGGATATTATTGAGTGGAGATGTATACCATGCATGCTTAACTTCTTCTAAACACCATAAACAAAAACAAAAAAAGTCACGATCATTAGAGGATATGGCTGAGAAAAAGATGCATGTGTTTTTCGAGTGTATGTATGGTGACTTACTCAAAGCGATATTCTTAACCGACCCATGCAATTCTCTGGAGGATGAATCAGTGATATTAGGGTTTTGATAAAAAGGTGGAATACGAATTATATTATGTTTAGTGACTAAAATTTGGGATTGTATAAAAAGGATCAGTAAGGTTGAATACGAATTATATTATGTTTAGTGACTAAGATTTTGTTTTGGCCTTTTGATCACAACTTGTAGAGTGGCTCTATTGGTTGAGATGTTTGCATATCTTGTAAAGGACTTAGGTTCGAATCTTGCAAAGGTTAAATTTTTAAACAAATTACGAATTTAAAAAAAAATTGCCTAATTTTCGAAATTAATTAAAAAAATGCAAATAAAATAAATTTAAAAATTGCTTACATGGCGACAATGTGATGACATGGCTGATAATTAATTACTGGGCAATGAGGTGGTATTTACGTGACATTATCTACGTGTAATGCCTCCTGTTATATATATTATAGAGATATATATATAT
>LBNU01006337.1:0-16585 GCA_014162995.1 Artemisia annua | reverse complement strand
ATCTTTAGTGACATGAAGGTAAAAGGTTCGAGTCAAAGAAGGGGAAATTCTGGCCTATATGGGTTTTATTTATTTTTATCTTTTGGGTTTCTTAAAATGGCCCATTTTTACCGTTACCCAACCCACCCATTTAATCACCTTTAACAAAATATAATGCCTTGGAATGTGTTTCTGTCAAATGAACAGCTTTTCGAATCGCTGTTTTTTCACAAAGGCGATATCAATATGGACATCAACTGGTGATGCGGATCATGTTATGATAGTTGGAGCATATTTTCACTATGCTGGAGGATTTGAACCACCTCAGGTGAGAAACTTGTTATAATTAATGTCATCTATGCAGAAAAAAACAAACTGCTGAGTGCTGACTTCAAATGTCAAAAGTCAACCAAACAGAATTTTGACCTCAGAATAAGAAACTCATCAGTCATTACAATGATCCTTGCAGGCTTTAGATATATCTCCAAATCCTGGCCGTTCTGACCCGATGTACATTGTCCACTCAAGTAAGCTGGCAACAGCGTGAAAACCAGGTATGACATCAGGAAGCTGATTTTTGGATTTTTCACGTTGAGATATTATACAAGGCAGAAAAACGGCATTTTATGTTGACAGGTTATTGCATATCTATGAACGCAATGACACATACGAGGTTATGAACTGTTAATGTATTTTTCTTAGAATGAGTTGTTTTGTTTTATTCAGTCGACTTGTATACCTCACATCTTGTTAGAATACGATGCCTGAAGAAAGTAATTTAATGTGTATACTTATGCCCGAAGAAAATAATTTAATGTGTATACTTCGCTTGCATATGTTGTGTCAAGGATACATTTATTTAATCTGAATGATAGAAAGGAAATAATCCAAAATAAAAAGTAAAAAGCATATTCTTGTAATCTTGTATTGTATTGTATGGTGAAAGTAAATTGCACAAACTGAAGTCCAAAATAATATGCACAAACTGAAGTCCAAAAGAAAAGGCACAAAAGGAATATATGCACACCACTAGCTCAAGAAAACGATCTTTTCCTATGTATAACTAGTAAGTAGTAATGCATGATGTTCAAGTCATTATAGCATGAGACTCGAGCACCGGGAAATGGGCGTTACCTAGAAAAATAAACACCATTCGTGAATGTAAACTATTACTGATTCTTACATGTAACAACGCTCTAGGTTACTTTTTGGCTCCCTTATGTGTGTTCTTGTAAGCATTAAACGCTACAAGATAAAGGCAAATGAGAATGATCACGGCTATAATCAATATCACATTGGCTTCCTTCCATTCTCTCCTTAGGTTCCCCAAAACACCTGCTTTACACGAGTCACAATTGTAGCACAGTTCGTTAGGGTCGTTGTTCCATATGATGCAGTCCACGTCCCCCATTGGGTTCGTTGGGTTGATCCATGTTATTGGGTTCACGTATTGATACCCACAAACTGTTGGTGGCTTGCAACATCCTGACTGTAAAATAACACGTATTCAGTAATCTCACACACACACACACACACATACACGCACTGAGAGGTGGCGATTTTCACTAGTTTATATGTTTTATCTCAAACGGATCAGATCGTGACATTAGCTGGATGGAGAACGGGTTAAATGGGTCTAATGTGAAGATATTGTTTGGTAATCATAACTAATGCATTCGTCATTTATAAAAGAAATAGAAAACTGGATAAAAAAGCGTATGTGGGTCAACCAAACCAGCCTGTACCTTTTCAACCAACCCAGACCGTTTAAACCCCACCCTTGCTACAAAATGACCCATTTAACCAGTTACCAAGCCCACATGATCCGACCTCTAATAAACACATATAGCTGGAAGAATTACCTGAAGAGATGAGATACGCGCAGCAAAGAACTGAGGTGCGGTGTAAGAAGCCCAAACCATTTTCTTACAAATTGAAGATGAAGCCAAACATGCCCTTATACTCCCCCAGTTTTCAGGGTCAGTAATATGATCCCTCAACCACTCCGAATACCCCATGTAGCGGTACTCATCATACTCCCTACCAGGAACCGAGTATGCACCAGAAGGGTGAGTAACAATATAAGCAAGTATCAGTAGAATTATTCCAGTAATAATGAGAGCAGCGTTGCAGAAAAGGTAAAATGCCAATAACCCTTGTTTGTTACAGTAAGCACCAATGAAGCCTGTGAGTGCAAGGAGGAGGAAAAGGACACCGATGAAGACTATGGGCCACGGGAGTGAACGTATGCAATGGTTGTCGGGTTTTGAAGCTAGCCAGATTCCAGTGATAATAATCGGGATTGAACAAATAAGTGCTATGAAGTTTATAGTAGCTATTATGTTGTTGCTTACTGCCATGAGAGGGTTTCACACAGTTGGAAGTGAGTTTTCACACAGATGGAGAATATAGGAAAATGCAGGAGAGCATTGGTTATAGGTATAGGGAACATATTCTATACCCACTTATAATATAGTATGTCACTTTTTATAAGATGATTGGTAATTTAGTTACTTTAAAGATTCTTAAGGATTAGGCAGGAAAATGCCAATTTGATTACATCTAAAAGTTATTCTTTTTTAGTGTCATTATATATGCAATGATTATAAAAAGATTTAGTTGTAAGGTGGAGTTTCCTTTTTTGCTAGTGATGGAGTCAAACTTATCTGCATGTTGCCTATGTTTAACTCACCATCAGTGAGATTTGTTTGAATCAAACTAGCTGCAGACCACCTGTTGCACTTTGTGATTGACTCAAGGTATGGAAGGTCAAGTTCGATAGAAGTTTTTGTAGGCTTGTTATGAATCCAGGTTTTATCTCTAGTTTGAATGATGCTTTTCCAAAGGGCTTGTTAGTGTTGTATTCCCCCTTTCATCCCTCTGACATGAACTACAATATGATCTCACATACCATGTATGGCTGAACGGAATACAAAGCGGAAAACTGCTGAAAAGTATGATTTTAGATGAACGTCGTATATTACCAGTAAACATACCAAGGTCAAGCTCTTGCGACTACTCATCTTTGTCATCAAGTAAAATAAACATGAATCCAGTATGTACTGAATCATAATGCATTACTAGCTCATAACCCGTGTTCAACACGGCCTTACAAAGTAAATCAGTAAAGTTAAATACAAAATTATACAATAAGAATACAATTTGCCAATTATAGTATAGTTGATGAGGGAGGAAAGTAGATATTGTCACTTGAACAATTCACGAAAGATCCACATTTTAGAAGATAACTAGCAGGGTACCCGCGCAATGCGGCGGCGGGTACCCTGTAATAAAATTTGCGGCGATGAATATCTCGAATTATTGTTTCGGGTTGCTGGATCTCATATTTTATGTTTTGAAAGCTTAATATTTTGGAAGCTTAATTATATTGTATATTGTGGTTATAAAGTTGTATTTTTTTTTTTTTTTTTTTTTTTTTTTTTTTTTTTTTTTTTTTTTTTTTTTTTTTTTTTTTGTTTTTTTTTTTTTTTNGTATTTTTTATTTTTTTAGTGTGCTTTAAGTACTTGTAAACTATGTTTTATAAGTAGTATTTACTTAAAATCTATATTAGAGAATCTTAAAAAAATAGTAGGAGGGAAGTGTCTAAATGCATTATAAGTAGTATAGATTCGACTTAACTTTCAAACTACAAGAATTAAATAATTTGAATTGTGAGAACCTAAGATATTTAACAAAATGTAAAATAACCTATGATGACCTCATATCACACGATTAAAGAAAATGTGCATGGACAACTTTTGTACACAAGACTTATGTTTGGAAAGATCATCACATTAATCAAATGGGAATCACAAAGCAAAAATCACGGTTGGACTAATCCCATGATTTTCGACCCAATCTCTGCTAATCAAAGAAGTGATATACTATATACCTTATTTAAGTCACCCTTACACGTTTTCTATATCACCTCCCTAATTTACGAATTCCATTTGATAGCATTCCCTATCCATTTTTCTATTAAGTCGTGTATGCCCTCCATTTTTCCTCCATTCAAAAAGCTGTGAAAACATACGTACACACAAATTTAAAACACAACCGATCCATCATCCGTTTTGCTGTCATGAAACAAAGAAGGAAAAGGAGGTGAAGCTTGGTACGATCAAGATAGTCCTCTAAACAAGTTGAACAAAACTGAGATCATTTCTTCCTTTTTTTTTGTTTTTTTTTTTCGTTAGTGTTCTTGTTCTTGTTCTTGTTTGAACCAGGTAGGTGATATGTTTTCTTTTATTCTTGGTTCTATTTGTTCTTTCTTCAAAATTTTCGGATATTTAAATATAGACNCTATATCACCTCCCTAATTTACGATTTCCATTTGATAGCATTCCCTATCCATTTTTCTATTAAGTCGTGTATGCGTATGCCCTCCATTTTTCCTCCATTCAAAAAGCTGTGAAAACATACGTACACACAAATTTAAAACACAACCGATCCATCATCCGTTTTGCTGTCATGAAACAAAGAAGGAAAAGGAGGTGAAGCTTGGTACGATCAAGATAGTCCTCTAAACAAGTTGAACAAAACTGAGATCATTTCTTCCTTTTTTTTTGTTTTTTTTTTTCGTTAGTGTTCTTGTTCTTGTTCTTGTTTGAACCAGGTAGGTGATATGTTTTCTTTTATTCTTGGTTCTATTTGTTCTTTCTTCAAAATTTTCGGATATTTAAATATAGACTTTGATCCAAACGAATCAAAAGCACATTCTATTTCTTGGTTTTCTTTAATCCGAATGAAAGAAAGTAGGATTGTGTTTAAATGTAGAATTGGTTTTAATAGAGGGTTGTACATTGTGTTTAAATGATTGTAATATTGGGTGTAGGGGTGTTTTTAATGCTATTAATGTATAATTCTAAGGATTTTGGTCTGAATTTCGATTCATGCTTGTTTTTGTTGTACACAATGCTTTGCTTGTTGTAAGTATGAAAATTCCTTGCTTTAAAGTGTTGTAAACTTTGCATCCTTTTTTGTACATCTTAATTTTTTGGAGAGAGAGTCATTCCTCTATTATAAGTAGTATAGATATCACACATTATTATTCATTTGACCAAATCTTAAGTGATTGAATTGACATTATGTATATACTCCTAAACTTTCGAGTAAGAGATAGCCAGCAAAGTATACAAACATTAATTGAATTGAAAGTCTTTGAAGTCGCATCATTATTGAAGATCATATATTGGATTCTTAACACTTTGAACGTGTCATAAGATAGTTTGTCATTCTTTGAGGTGTTGTTTAGGATGTCTCATGTCTGTTGGAGCCTTCTTAAGACTTCTTTTCACCAAACCAACAACATGTAGACTGTAGTCATATACATCAAGAGTTGAGTTCAATATAAACCCAATAATCTCTGTAGACTCAATGAACTAATAATAGACATTCATTTTTTATCATGATTAAAAATAATAATAACAATAATACTTTGAAAATGAAATTGTTTCTGAAAAATTTGGACCTGATGTAAAAATAATAATAATAATAATAATAATAATAATAATAATCTATCTAAATACTATGGGAGGGGAAGTTGGTTCCCGTGCCCACATAAAAAATTGATTTCACAATCTAATTCTCTAATAGCAACGGAGTCCGTGGTTAATGTATTCGAAAAAATTATTAAAGTACTAATAAACTTTGTTCTGAAATATGAGGCTATGTAAAGCTAGAATTAAACTGTTCGGAAAAGATAAAATAGTAATAAACTTTTGCAAAAGTACCATAGACTTTTAACTATTTACAACTCTTTTATATAACAAACTTTGTTTATCAAATAATTAATAGATATCTCGCGATTTCATGAATAAAAAAATTCCGCTAGAAAGATCTTTCAATCACAAACAAAACGAACCCAATATTGATATACTTTTGACGTACGCACGATTATATAAAAAAATGTGAAGTTTGATACATATAAAATAAAAGAATTTTTATAATGCACCCTTAATCTATCAAATAACTTTAAAAACTTTTTAAAAATTAATTTAAACCATAGGGGAAAAAAAGTATCACTTTAATAAAAGTTTTAGTTACGTTGCAAATACCGTAAATGATTATCGCACAAAATTTTTGAAAATTCCCGTTGCAACGCAGCTGGCGCCTTCCCGCTTGTTTGAACTATATTTGCTGATTAGACATCTTGTAAAAAAAAAAAAAAAAAAAAAAAAAAAAAAAAAAAAAAAAAAAAAAAAAAAAAAAAAAAAAAAAAAAAAAAAAAAAAAAAAAAAAAAAAAAAATCTCTAGTGCGTTGTACTATCAAGTACTATATGATAATTCGTTGTTTTTTCCAGGACCATCGACCTAGGAGGTCATATATGCATCATTCATGTGATTTTCAAATTGGTCCATGCTTTTATTTATTACATATAGTTATCACGTTAACAACTACTATTAACTTATGTTTAGATTAATAGCTAAGCTAAACTTCTTTAAATATTTATGACTGGTAATGTTTCAACATTTCAAGGTATGTGTGTCTTGTTATTATTATAGTCATATACATCTAAGAGATGGAGTATTGTAAAATTATTTGTAGTTCACAAGTGAAAATGATTTTACCTGATAAACAACAATGATATTTCATCATGGGCTTGTGGTCTAGTGGTAAAGGCTTAAGTAGTTAAGCGAGCCCAAGTGAGAGTAGTACCGGTTTGGGTGACCGACCAGAAAGTCCTTACTTGGGAACCACAAGCTCTAATGATATCAGGCGAATCGGGAATAGGAGTGGGGTTATCCCCTAAGGAGAGGCTCGCGGTTGGTATCTCTGCCCGAGGATGCGACACTAACTCGAGCCAACAACTAACATCTAACAACTAACCCGCCGTTAAAACAAAACAAAAAAAATAATAATAATAATAATAAATAAATAAAAAATGAGATTTCCATCAAAAGTTTCCTGCAGGTTCATTAACTAAAGTAAAAGTGAACATTTTTTCATACAATCTTGTACCAGTTGTTCAATAAATTTTATAAATCACACCTCATGGATTAGAAACAATGCTTCAAATTATATATTAGTTTCCAAGACTCGTCTTCTCCACCATTAATCTTAGCATGTAAGAAACAAACGAAAACAAAAAAATGGCATAACTGAAGCAGATGGTTATTTCTGCTTCGAAAGGTTTTCTAAAAAACAAATATGAACACACTTGATATGAAACACGTACGTATTAGAGAATTTCCCTGATGATCATAACAAATTGTCAATCTCCATATGTATCTTTCGGTTCTCATCACAAAATACAAATGAATGAATACAAGAAACACAAGGTCAAAGAATGTTTTTTATCTTCCTCCTAAACCTAATTCATGTGACATCTATATTTACCCTTTCAAACAGAAAGCAAACAATGCAAGAATTTACAAGCAAATTTAAAAACATACTGCCATTGGCTTTTACTTCTACGAAAAACGCCAAGCACCATCACCCCCTCTCGATGCTCGTGTCTTGATCGGTTTAAGCTTCAACCCCAAGCTTTCGGGTGAAAGTAGTTCTGCTGAGATGCGAGGCGGGCTGAGTGGGCTCCTTGGGCTGCCATCGGACTGGCTTGGTCTATACAATCCATACCCGGTTAGAAAATACTCCAATGAAACCAACATTTCTTGTGGATGCTCTTCTGTAACCAATGATCCACAACCCTGCACCTCTACTAAAGCATTATATCTTCTATCCAGTTTTGAAGTCATGTGGAGGGATTCCGAATGGAACGGGGAGCTGTCCCCAACGAATATAAGTGTTCTGCATTTTAGTTTCGTCAATCCTTCAGTAATGTCAGGTCTCCTGCCCATTCAAATATATTTATAAAAAAGTTAGTCACCAAACACCAAATACGAAGCACACAACATAACTTCCCAAATAGAGGTCGAAATTTCGATCCGAGTTGATACTGGTTGGATTTTATCACTAATGGGTCAAATGGTCCAATTTGGTTGTTACTATATTAGTCTCATCTTTTTGTATGAAGCGATTTTAGATTGTATGAATTATAAATATAAGCTGGGTGACTTTCGACCCGTTTTGACCCATTCTCTTAATTATTTTTTTGCTTGACCCATTAAAGCATCACCAAAATCAGCCCACTCGTTAGTAAATGGGTCGAAATTGCTACCTCTACTGAACACCAAACAACCAATTAATATATACCTATCAATTGCCTGAAGAAACCGCATCACGTTAACACTCTGCCTTTCATCCAATAGCTGAGAAAAATAAACACGAGGGCGTGTTATCCAATATGTAGAAAAAGAAATAAACGAACCGCCATATGTTTAGAAGACACACCTTTCTACACACTTGAACAATATCTGATTCCGGCATTTCTGGACTACCACGTACTTCCTGATGTATTAGACGTTTCTTAAAGTCAAAGAATGCGTATATACACGATTATAATGTCATGAAACACGAAAGTTCTTATGTTACCTTACTGAAGTATCTTTGAAGCAAACACTCCTTCAACACAGTTACACATACCATAGTAGTAGAGCAGATTCAACATCAACTACACATCAAAGTAAGAAAAATATACAATTAATTCACAAAATGACTCTAGAATGCAATTAACTGTTAACCATATTCAGAGTGCAGACTAACAGACCTTATTGTAAATCCATTCGGTCCAAGAAGGTGCCTTGCACAAAGGCGATATCAGTATCAAACCTGTAACTCTGTCTCTATATCTCATCTGTCAAACAAACAGAACCTCTAAATACCCAAACCCTGATAAGTGGTAACCAGTTTACATATATAGGAATATATCAAACATACCGCAAATAATGTAAGGATGTATGCACCGGCCATTGCCCCCATACACATTACTGCACCGAGCCTGAAATGATTGAGGACCTCAAGAAGTTGATCACAAAGATCATCAACAGAAGGGACGGGATCATCGGGACAGATGGATGCAGCTCCTAACTGCAACAGCTCTTATGCAAAGCCCAGAAGATATTTTTGGTTAATTATATAATTAGGTAAAGTTTTAAACATGGAAATTTATACAAGTTAGGCTGTGGGCAGACCTCATGGCCAGGTGGACTGATGTGATAGATGCAGAAATTGTGTAGTAGTAAAGAAGCTGCCTCGGGACAAAAGAATAGTCCTTGGAAACATGACATATCTGTTCATAATTCAAAGAAAAAGTTAGACCGAAAAGACAACAATAACGACGTATGTAGTACTGTAATAATAAAGTATGGTGCATAAAATCTTACGATTTAATGCTACATCTGGATAAGTAATCAAGGGTGGTTTTTCTATATCTCCATATATGATAACGGAAACAGAACCATGACCAGTCCGAATGATGTGTTCCTGAATAAAGATGTCACAAAAGTGTTGGAACAAGACTACATCACAATAATAATCTTAGCGCTTAAGTATTCGTCAAATGCTTAAAACAAGGATAATATTCCAAATTTCTGATTATAAGCATTAATGAAAGCAATGTTAAACATAATGAGATAGATATGACAAGCAAGTCAATACCAAAATCCAAACAATAAGGTTAAGGAGCACCATCTAAATCAAAATTTTTTCCTGGTGTATGTAAATAAACTAAAGGTTTAGACGTGGGCATCACTCCAAAAATAAAGCCATTTTGCATAACAACAAATTCTTTAACTATAAACAAAAAGACACATAGTTTTATATAAAAAATCAACTGTTTCACACTTTCAAATAACACCTACATAATTCCAATAGATAATGGTTCACAATCATTGTACACCCAGAGGTATATATAAGTTTGTACACATGTCAAACATGGAAATCAGTGTAACAAAGCAATGGAAAAACAAAATGCACCAAACACAAATGCTAAGACGGTTACTACAACATAGATGGGATCTTGAGAAATCGCATTTAATCTGTAGTCTACTAGTCTCAACTGTAGATATTAGGAAATTCTAAAGAGCTTTAACTTTCAAGAAACTTGTTACACAGGATAGGCTATTCAACCGAAAATTCAAAATTCACCTACTTAATTAATACCGTTTTCCTAATTCAAGTGAAAATATGTTGCAAAGAATCAACATACATGATTAACTATTTCCTGATTCAGATTGTAGCATTCAAGAAACTAATCTAAGCGGGCTGACTAACTTTGAACAGTCGTTGTAAGGAATCTACAACTATACAAATATCAGATTAAGTTAAAGATTGCTTGATTTCACATATTAGATGATTCACAATCACTAGACGTACACCCAAATATTTATGTATCTAGTATGAAGATTGCAACCACTAACCACAACGCTCCAAAAATATAACAAACATGGATGTCAACACAAATTGAGTTAGAAACTTAAGATAAAGACGGCAACACAAATGGGACAATTAGCAGATAAAAACTTGGATTGAGCTTACAGAAGCTAACTTCCATGACAGCACTTAAACATCCAATTGGAATGGGTTACTAAGATTTTTTGTAACCAACATGGAAAATGATACTCGCGAAAACAGTACCTACTCATTTCTGAATGCATATCCTAGTTATATTATTTTAATCAAAACTTCACAACTAGATGCAATAAGTACTTGAGAATTGCGAATATATAACAGAAGTCAATCGAAATGAAAGATAACATAAAATAAAAAAGAAGAAATCCACAAGTAATGTGACTTGGCGTATCCCACAAATTTGTGAAAAAGAGTTTAAGTAAAAGTGTTGGTGACCTCTTATATGTATTTTTTTTTTTTTTTCCTTTTTTCATTATAAATCCCCTAATGTGTTTAGTTGGTGAAAAACATCTCATTTTTCCAGGAAATTTTTCATAGGAAAATGGAAAAACTGAAAATCCGTTTAGTCACATTTTTTCCAACAATTTTCAAGAAAAGTAAAATTCTCACTTTCCAAATTTTAACTAGAAAAATGAAAACCCCAATCTACCATTCTCCATTTTTTTCTCTCTAAGAAACTCATTCTAACCCTAATCACCATTGGTAACATCTCCACCTTCCATTCTCGCCGTCGCCGCCCACTGTCGCAACCCGAGGTAATCTTTTCAAAAAGGAAAAATATAACTCCATCTAAAGGGGTTTTCAAAATTCTCAACTCTTCTCTAGAGAAGAAAAACCATTCCCTTCTCAAGGAATCTAGAAACAGAAAAACAAAAAAACAAAAAAATTCTACAACTAAACACTACTCTCACACCAAATTTACAGAATCAAATAAACAAAACTATACAAATAGACTTTCAACAACTCAATCAAAACCAACTAAGAAAAGTACTAATCTTTACCAGCTAAACATCAAACAACACATAACCAGTATCAAAAAGATTATCATCACAAATGTATATCAACAATTTGTGATAAACTAGCACAACCCAAATGACTTAATCAACATAACACCATAAAACATTAAAAAAAACAATCTAAAACCCCAAATGGGTATCCAAGAAATCAACTATACAACAAAAATCTTGAACTAAAAATTGATAAAAATCATACTTTTTGCACAATAATCTAAAAAACACAAAATGGGTATTCAAGAAACCAATAAACCAACACAAATCTTGAACTAAAAATTCATAAAAATCATACTTTTTGCACAATAATCTAAAAAACACAAAATGGGTATTCAAGAAACCAATAAACCAACACAAATCTTGAACTAAAAATTCATAAAAATCATACTTTTTGCACAATAATCTAAAAAACACAAAATGGGTATTCAAGAAACCAATAAACCAACACAAATCTTGAAATAAAAAGCAAACCTTTCCACCAAGATAAATACTTTCCATATCAATAGAAACTGAATCAGCCATTGCCGCCATAGTCTTCTTTCTATTTTTAGTATTATTTTTTCTTTGTTTAAAAAGTCTTCATAAATGAATGTATGTATGAATGAATGCCAAAAGTTTGTAAACTTTAATGGGTTGGTTGTTATAAAATGAAGCTATGCATTAACGGTAAGATACAAATATTATTTTATTATTTATAAATGGTGTATATATGATATAATAAAAAATAAAAAATATATATATAAATAGTTAAATGGAAACTTTCGGTTACCCTCCACCGACGGCACTCTTTTGATTGATTGAGTGGTGAAATGATTGTGATTTTGTCAACGAGTATTTTGGTCAAATGTTTAATAGCTTGTTAACATATGGTAACATGTTTTAAGGTTTGTTTTTGTAAACTACACGTTATGGTGGCTATAGACGGAACATGAACCATTTTGCTGAGGGGACCGAAATGTTCATGATCAATTTTTAATAGTGCCAAACTACTAAAACAAAAGCTTAGCACTAAACTTGTTAAACAAAATACATTAAGGACAAAATTTTTGGAGGGGCCATGGCCGTCCCTAGCCTTTAAGAAGGTCCGTCTATAATGGTGGCTATTCGCCACACATGAATGAGCTCCTTCACACGGTAAGACCAATGGCGGAACTTGAACATTTTTTTAGGGGGCAAAATTTATTTTGGAATGGCCGAATCGGAGATTTGCTTGTAACCTCAACTAAATTACCCCTAAAACATATACTCCCTCCGTCCCAAAATAAGTGTCCAGTTTGACTTTTCAGAGTCAAACTGGTTCAACTTTGACCTTAAATATTTTTTTTTTGTGTTATATAATACTTGATGAAAAATTATACCAATGAAAAATACATTTAAATCCAATCCATTCATATATTTTTCATCAAGTATTATGAAACACCCGCAAAAATAGTTGTGGTCAAAGTTGAACCAGTTTGACTCTGAAAAGTCAAACTGTACACTTATTTTGAGACGGAGGGAACAATATTTACATTAGGTACCTCAAATTTTGGGGGAGGGGGCGGGACCCTCCCAAGTCCCTGCATAGTTCCGCCTATGGCTAAGACCATGATGGATGAGTAAACATTTTCAAACGTTAAGGTGGTTTTTGAGAAATGATTAGGAGGCTTAAATTTATATCTAGTATTGTGAGGTATGTTTTATCAAATGAAGTATTTTTATATGTTTGGTTAAGTGATGATCACTATACTTTTAAAAGTGGTGTATTAAAACCTGATGTAGCTCTAAGATAGATGTGGTAGTCGGGTCAAGGGTGACCATTACACCCGGTAGTCGTATATAGTGAAGTTAAGACCAGGTGTTAGAAATGTTTGTGATGGTAGTGTGATACGTGTTATGTCTGCGTCAAATTAACATATTTTTTAATCATCTAACTAATTACAAATGTTTTGTAACAGTTAACACCAAACTTAGCATTTAGAATATACCATATTTTAACACAAGCATACTCAACAATATACTCACATACACAAAATTCCTTTCTTGTTATAAACAAGAATTGGGAGAATCAAAAGTATTCTTGAATTGATCTATAATGTCAAAGATACATGGGGTATATATAATATAAACAGCAGGGTAAAAACCCTAATAGCTAAATGGGCCGTGGGCGTCTATATGGACATCCACTAATAATTATCCATAGCACTCCCTCTTGGATGGCCATATTGTTAATACGCTTAGGAAATGCTGCCTCATTAAAAACCTTGTCAGGAAAACCCAGTGGGACAAAACCATGACTAAGGACAAAAAGAGTGCAGCGCGTATTGTCTCCCTCTGATGACTATATCCCTTGATATCTTGTAAATAGGTCCACGAAATAATCACTTGAACGAGAAATGCCTTGTCGCCTTTAATGTAGCATTTCTTGAATATCAATACTTGGTATCTCCTTTCCAAAATTTATGTACGGTTTAATGAAGTCTTCGTGATTGTTTGCTCTATCGAATGCCAGGAAAAATAGCCGCCACTTATAAAAATAAATCCATTTTGAGATCGATCATGGTAAGTTAAACATATATCCTGCATCTGCAAAACTAACTAAACTTGTATTTGATGGATTAATGTAATATAAACCCATATCCTTTGTACCTTGAAGATACCTAAATATTTGTTTTACTCCATTTGATGAATATGCCTCGTTAAAACCTTACTAGATAAAACCCAGTGGGACAAAAATCTAGTGAAGGAAAAAGAGTACATAACTTCTTTATACGCTCGGGGATGTTGCCATATTAAAAACCTTGCCGGAAAAACCTTGTGGGGACAAAACCATGGCCAAGGGAAAATGAGTGCAACACTTATCTTCTCTCCCCCTGATGATCACATCACTTAAGCTCATTGAGTCAGTGAAATACACATTGAAGTGTCTTGATAAAATCACATGAATAAATATTCTCAGCGTGTTGTTTGCATACATCTCATTCAAGTACATCCTTGTACTTCGTATATAGACATTTTAGTATGACACATTTAAATCGATATTGTGATCATCTTCTTTATAAATCAAGGGGGTCTTTTAGCATCATATGACCTCATAAACATGAGTGTCGTTTATCCATATAAGGATAGTTAGCATCTTTCTTTATTTTCATGATGCACACATATTTCATTCTTTAGATGTTCAAATTGTAAATTAAGACAAACTTTGTCTTTTATTTCAAATTCAACTTCAACGCATTCAGTTGCCTTTATAATCATAAATCATGAAACTTAAACAATATTCAAATCTAGATCTCTTTATAAAGTTTCGTATGCAAACATAATTCTTTATTTGGACGCATATCATTAAATGTATGCCAAAAACATGATTAATTCAATACAATCAAGTAGTGTTCTCGAGAATTTTTCTTATATGCTTTAAGCATTAAAAATCACTAGCATGCTTCATAAAATCTCGTATGAGCTCTATTCATTTATCTTTTAGACGCATATCAATTATTTTACAGATTGCCAGACTTATAAAATATCCACCACATATGAACATACATCTGCATGATCATTTACAAGTATTTGAGAAAATATACGTGTGTCATCACTTGTACCTTATGCATAATTTCATTTCATTTTCTCATAAAGACTTATGCATATCCAATAAGTTTAAATATTCATATGTACGGACTTCAAGTCCCAGTAACCATGTCTCATCACAAGAGACTTCAACCTTTCATTAATTCTTTGTGTCTTTACATTTTTTTGGCCATTCATTTATACATTTGCACTTCCTGCAGGTATTGCTTCCATGATCCTCACCATGATTATAGCGACATCTAATTTATTTACAAAATCATATATATACCAGTATTATCGACGAAGATTCATTTCTTTTCGATGCCACACTTTACTAGACATTATATATCATTTATTGAGATCTCATAGTTGTACCCGGGGTTTTTAATAACCTTCATGTCTAGTGTCTCTTGACTATTATGGGGTCTTATTACCTCGATTTGACCATCTTCATTTTCTTGCTCCATTTTATCTAATCATTCGAGGACTTTTATTTGGAATCGATTTGTCTATCACGCTGCAGTCGTGCCATAGACTTACTACCATTCATTGATTTTACTGCTGGGACACACATTGTAATTGGAGCAATAGCAGCGTAATATGATCTAGTCACTTTCTTTAGGCCACTAAACATGTCTGGCATTTACTAGATATGGAATGTCATTTGTCCCTTGAACTTTAAGTTCATATTCATTAGTATGAGGATCAACATTTATATCATAATTCATTCCAAATTTCTCGCTGCTCATTCTCTCCCCTGAATGAATTATCAATTTAAACATCCCATTTTGTGTGTTGTGGTGGATTTACTATATATCACACATGGGAAATATGGTTTGTGACCAAAACCATTCTAACGGGGAGGAGTCATTATAAATTGTTGGCAAGATGCGATTCATATGTCATAACATACCCCATAAACTAAAAGTTTTGTTCTCACAATATTATTGGCTTTGCAATCAACTGAAGACGTTTGTAACGTTTCTACAAAAGCAATTCGCGTATGAACATGGGCTACTTGTATGTTCAACACTTATTCCAATAATCTCCCAATACTTGGAAGTATTCACCACCATTCTCAATAATATAATTTGGAAAACCGTGCTCGCATTTTATAAGCCGAGCCATTAATCATGCTAACTTTTAGTTGCGTATTTTATGATCATTTTGACGATGCATTGATTTTAAAACTCAAAATGATCCACATGGCGGATGTATAGGCCTGAATACATCCCCTTTGTATTCTTTCCAAAACTTTATAGGACAAAGTCCTCACTTTAATATGGTGGTGATATATGAACATTAACTTCCATCGAGAACAATAAGATCAAATAAATCAACCTTGAAGAACCCATGGTTCTTTTATACATTTCGCATCATCATTGACCCAGGATGGTCTAACCGGTCATGCCACTCAATAAAGTAATCCTGGCTCATAAACTCTAGTTTATGACCACATGTGCTTAGATTGCACTTTCTATGTAACATCAAATAACATGGAGATTTTAATACAACATCATATTTCTTCAATCAAAATCTTATAAGCTCTTTTATTGCTTTCACATAGCTTAATATAATATTACATTACCACTATAGCATTATCAAATAATAAAGCATGATTTATACCACTAAACTATGTCATTCATCAATTAATCAAGTATCTCACAAGCAAATAAAATATCATGAAAAAATAAGCCACACATATATATGAAACCGAATATCACAATATGAGCCCACCAGAATATCATATTCTTATATTTAATAGCTCTATTATTCTTATATATGAAAATATGAACA
>LBNU01006335.1:201476-212123 GCA_014162995.1 Artemisia annua | reverse complement strand
TAACAGTGACTGCGTAAGAGAATGTGGATGGAAAGTGGAAAAGGGAGATTAAAAAGGCGGTAGGGTTTGTTAAATATGGATAAGATTTAAAAAATCAAATCCCACTTAATACGGATACCGTTATTTTGGCATGTATCTCCATTCCCCTTATATATGACCGTTAGAACAGTACGTTCCACATAGCAGTACGTGACACGTCAGCAGTACCCTTATAGCAACACTTTCCCATAGCAGTACTTTCAGCAGTACTTTGGCAAAGTACTGGTCGATAAAAATATCTATGAATAATGACTCTTTGACCAAAATATCTTCTGAAAGTCAACCCGATACATTAAATACTTTCCATATTTACTCCCCAAAACTACCAAGGCAAGTATAATTGAATGATCATCATTAATAACCCATAAGACTTTCTTGCCTATAAAAAGAACTTTCATTAACACTTTTCTTCATCTCAAAAACTTATCTTCATCTCAAAAACTTAACTTCATCATGAGTAACTTCCCAATGATATACATCTCTTCTGATGATTCCAGTGATTCAGAGATCAAGTACTTCTCTGATTTTGATTCTGATTCTAATCCAGGATGGAGTGATTACTTTCCTCCTATTGCATCAAGCTCAACCAACCAAAAACCTAAGAAAAAGGTTACAACTTCTGCTCCAGCTACATCACTCTCCAAAGAATTGCCAAAAGCCTTGAACCAGGCTCTAGAGTCTGCCTTGAAGAACATGAAGGTTCCTGTGGAAGAGAAGCCTGCAAGACCAGAGAGACCTCCAATGCAAGTGCTTTTCCTTGCTTGTCCAAGAAAGTAATCATCTTTTGATGACAAGAGAAAGAATGCTCGGAAGGGAAAGCAGACTTATCAAGGAAAAGGAAAAAGGCCTATGGAGTAGGTTATGTAGGGTGTAGGTTGGGTAGGGTTGATGTAGGTAGTTTGGATGATGTATCTCAGTCTGTTTTGTGTCTGTGGTTCTTGAATGATAAATGTAATCACTTTGAATGATAATGAAAAAAATATCTTTTCTGTTGAATGATATATGTAGCCTCCCCTCAAATAATGACTAACTACTAATGCCTCCCCTCAAAAGTAGCCTAATAATTTATCATACCAATACTTACAACCAAATGCTTGAATCTTGAAACATCAAAGCCTTTTGTGAGTAAATCTGCTACATTATCATCTGTGTGAACCTTGACAACATTTATGAGTCTGTGCTCATAACAATCTCGAATAAAGTGATGCCTTATTTGTATATGCTTGGTCTTGGAATGTTAAACTGGATTCTTCACAATACAAATAGTACTCTCATTATCAATGTTGATAGGAGTATTCTTAAAATTGTATCCATAGTCCAAGAGTTGATTTTGCATCCACAAAACTTGTCCACAACAACTTGCAGCTGCAACATATTCTGCCTCAGTAGATGAAGTTGCTGCAATTGTTTGCTTCTTACACTGCCATGAAATTAATCTTCTTCCAAGATATTGGCATCCTCCAGTGGTTGATCTTCTATCATAATTATCTCCAGCATAGTCACTATCTGAAAAAGTTTCCAAGTGAAAAGGGGACTCCTTAGGATACCACAATCCTAACTTAGGTTGATGCTTGAGATAACCAAAAATCCTCTGTACAACATTCATATGAGAAACCTTGGGTGAAACTTGATATCTTGCACATAGACATACAGCAAACATGATATCAGGCCTTGATGCAGTTAAGTACATAAGACACCCAATCATAGATCTGCAAAGCTTGATTTTAAGAATGTCAGTGACATACTTATCTTGACTTATGAAAATGCCAGTACTTGATTGTTTAACTTGAAGCCCCAAAAAGAAAGTTAATTCACCCATTGAACTCATTTGAAATTCCTTTTGCATGAGCTGTTCAAATTCTTTCACCATGGACTGTTTTGTGGCTCCAAAGATAATATCATCCACATAAACTTGAACCAGCATGATATCCTTTTTGTCTCTTTTAATGAACAAAGTCTTATCAATAGCTCCTCTCCTATAACCATGTTGTAATAGAAAATTTGAGAGTCTTTCATACCATGCTCTGGGAGCTTGATGAAGGCCATACAATGCTTTGACAACTTTGTAGACTTTGTTTGGATGTTCAGGATCTTCAAAACCAGGAGGTTGTTTAACAGACTTCCTCTGTAATTTTGCCATAAAGAAAGGCACTCTTGACATCCATTTGATAAACTGGAAATCCCATGTAAGAGGCAAAAGCAAGGAATAATCTGATTGCTTCAATTCTTGCTACAGGAGCAAATACTTCATCATAATCTACTCCCTCTTCTTGTTTATATCCTTGTGCAACCAATCTTGCTTTGTTCTTGATGACATTACCTCTTTCATCTCTTTTTACTCTGAAGACCCATCTTGTACCAATTACCTTCATGCCATCAGGTAAATCACATAAGACCCAAACCTCTTGAAGCTTAAATTGTAGAAGCTCTTCTTGCATAGCTTTAACCCAGCTTTCTTTAGTTAAAGCTTGAGCTATATTCTTGGGTTCTTCTTGAGAGATAAAGCAAGCAAACAAACATGTCTGTTGATCCTTATGATTCATCCTATTTTGTTTGTAAACAAAGCTAAGCAAAGCATTATGGGGCTTAGTGATACTCTTAGCTTTGGATCTTGTAAGAACACCAGAAGTAGGAGAACCAATAATTTTATTTGCAGGATGATTCCTATGTACTCTGGAAGTGTGAGTTGTTGGAACAGTAAGATCATCTTCCAAATTTGTGAGATCAGGACCTTGTTGAGAGAAAATTCCTTCTTCCTGTAGTTCATCATCTGATTCTTCAAAAGGAGGCATGGATGGACCAGGAAAATCATTAGTGTTGGTCCAAGTGTGTGAATTGACTCCCCCAGAAGTACTTTCAAATTGAGCAGCAGTACTCTGATCCAAAGTACTGGGATCCAAAGTGCTGTTGTCCAAAGTACTGTGAGATGGATTTGTAAATTTTTCCTTTGTCTTCTCTGCTTCATAGGCTCGTCTTAGATCATCTTCATAGGACTTTTTGAAAGTGTTTCTTGAAAAAGCATGCTATTGAGTTCATCTTGATCTTCATCAGAGATTATGGGAGCTGAGTCAACAGTACTTTGCTCAACAGTACTTTGCTCCTTGTCAACAGTACTTTGCTCCTTGTCAATAGAGTCTGTATCAGGAACATCTGTAGAACTAACATTGACACCATGAACTATGAACTGTGAATCTTCTTCTTCTGAATGAACAACTTGATTCTCCTCCCTAACAGGCACATAGTTCATAGAAGGAGTTAACACATCAAGGTCCAACATCCAATCAGGACCTTTACCTCTTTGGTTTGGCTGATCTTCAAGGAATTCAACATGTAGACAGTCTTGAACCTTCCTTGTAACCCTGTTATACACCCGAAAACCTTTACTATTGGTACAGTAACCCAATAGGTATCCTTCATCTGACTTGCCATCAAACTTACCCAAATTATCAATGGTGTTAAGGATAGTGAGAGGACATCCAAAAGGTTTCATAAAGCTGATGCTGGGTTTCCTGCCCATAAGTAACTCATAGGGTGTCTTCATCTGAGGTTTGGTGATAGAAACTCTATTTAAAATATAACAAGCAGCACTTACTGCTTCAGCCCAAAACTGAATAGGTAAGAGTGAATCTGCAAGCATTGTTCTTGCTGCTTCTATCAAGGTTCTGTTCTTCCTTTCTGCAACTCCATTCTGCTGAGGAGTTCTAGCAATGCTAAATTCCCTCTTGATTCCTTTGTTGGCACAAAAATCATCCATAAGCTTATTTTTGAATTCAGTTCCATTATCACATCTAATACCTCTAACTTTGAGTCTCAATTGATTTTCCAGGGATATTATTAGATCATGAATAGCATCAAAAGTATCATCTTTAAATCCCAAGAAAAAGACCCAACTAAATCTACTGCAATCATCTGTCACAACTAAGCAGTACTTCTTCTTGTTTAGGCTTGATACAGAAACAGGTCCAAACAAATCCATATGCAACAACTCCAAAGGTTCTCTGATAGTTCTTTCCCCAAGCTTTTTGCATGAAGCTCTATGTTGTTTCCCTTTCTTACAGGCCAAACATGAATGATCAGTCTTGAAAGTTTTGGAAGGTAAACCTCGAACTAGATTGCCTTTGACCAGCTTGTTGATATTCTTGAAATTCACATGACCTAGTCTTCTGTGCCATAGATGTGCCTCTTCAAGTGTTGCCTTTGCTACCAAACATGTAGCTTTCTCAGTGGAGGTAATATTCTTCATATCTATGCTATACACATCATTGGTTCTTGGTGCCCTCAAATTCACCAAGTTATCATCTACAAACTTAAACTCAGGGGAGAGAATAAGACATTCTGTGTCAGTGAACAACACAGGATTCTTCTTGTCACAAATCTGAGATACTGATAAGAGGTTGAACTTGAGCTCCTTCACATAACGAACATTCTCAAAATCAATACTTCCTGTCATGATAGTTCCTTTACCAGTAATTCTCCCTCCAGTAGCATCATCCCCAAATGCAACTCTTCCTCCAAAATATTCCTTAAAATCTGACAGGATCTCCTTGTCTCCTGTCATGCTTCCAGAGCAACCACTATCAACAATTAAATGATCTTTAAGCTCCTCTTCTGGGTTGCCCTGCACAATAATAAGAAAGTTAGTTTCTTTTAGGAACCCAAGCCATTACTGACTTGTGTTCCCCTTGTGGAGTGACATACTTAAATTCTTTAAGTATGTAATCTCCACTGTTTTTGAAAGCATGATCAATCACTTTGTTATGTTCTAAAACTTGATCTTTGATTTCAACAAAACTTTCTTTTTCGACAGCACTTTCCTTTTTACCCACACATTCTCAAAGTACTGGTTGTTCCCCGGCAGTACTTTCTTTCTTGACCCACATGGTTTTAACTTTTGGGTTTGAGGTCTGTGATTTAGATACTCTTTTCTAGTTGTAAGGCCTTTTAGATTTATTGAAATTGGTATCACGGCCAGGAGCTCTAGGTACTCTATTGGAACTTCTTGGTCTAACATTAGCAGTACCTTGATTGGGGGAAAACTTCCTAATAGTACTTAGAGAGGGTACTGTTTGTGGCTTACCAGTACCTTGAAAAGTGTTGCCTGAAGGTACTGGTGGTTTGGAAAAAGGTCTTTTCTGGTGAGGGTACCTATAGGCTTTTGAGAAATTGCTATGGTTGACCCTACTTGAATAGTTCCAAACTGGATTAGTCTCTGTTGGCCTATGGTGAGTAGATTTAGTTTTTGGGTATTGACTTAAGTATTCTGAATGAAAGTTACAATCTTTTATCAAGTGATTAGGACTATAACAAACAAAACATAATTTCTGATTTATCAACCCAAATCCTGTTCTTTGAGGTTTATAGCGAAGACCAGTATGATTTCTAGGTGAATGATTAAAAGAATTGCTAAAGTTAGCAGTATTTTGAAAAGTATTTTGTGAAGGTACTGCTGAGTGACTAGCAGTTCTTTGAGAAAAGTTTGAGAATACTGCTGGTTTTGAAAAAACTTTAGAAAACCTTTTATCATTGTTTGCATTCCTTGAATCCCTAGCATTCCTTTTATGTGTATCATCCTTAGGAATCTCAACTTTTTCTTCAGATGAACTTGGATTAGATTGACCCTTAAGTTTATTCCTAAACTCTAGATTGTCTACTCCAAAACAAGAAACATCTTTCCTAGGTGGTTGAAAACTTCCAGTGGCATGAGGAACTGCATGATACCCCTCATCTTTCTTAAATTCAGGAGGTGTTGGGCTAATGGGTTCCTCACTACTAGATGTGTTTTCTTCTGAGCAAGTTTCAAATTCACTAGTTGAGAGTTCTTCTGAACTACCTTGTTCCTTATCACTAGTTGGGTTCTCTTCTGAGCTACTATACTCAACACCATAACCTAGTCCTGTTTTAACATGTGCTCTTCTTTGTTTTTCACAAAAACTAGCATGTGAAAGACCAGCTTCTTTCCAACTAGCAAGTTTTTCTAACAAAACATCTCTTTCTTTAGTCATCTTTTCTAATTCAGACACCTTACATCCTAACTTCCATTCACTTAGTTTTAATTGATAATCCTGTTGCTTATATTGTTCTGCCCAAGCTACTTCATTGTTTTCATGTGTTATTATTTTGGCTTCCATTGACTCTAAAGTCAATTGATAACCAAGCACTTCAGACCTAGCTTTATTATGTTTATCTCTTTCAGACACATAGTCATTAAGTAGCTTTTGATAAACATTATTACACTTAGAGCATACCTCAGTAGCAGTGGGTGAACTTGGTGAAGTAGCTACCATAGCCAGCAAAACAGGTTCATCTTCACTTTCCATGCTCCAATCAAAGCCTCCAAGATCTTCATTTGAATCCAAAGCAGCATATCCTGGTTCCTCATCAAAAGCTGTGCTCCAATCAAATTCCTCCATTGCAAGCATAGAGATAGTTACTGGTTCATCATCAAATTCAGCACTCCAGTCAACTTCTGAAAGATTTTCTTGAGCCACTAATGCTTTTGGTTTTGGTTCAGGAACTTCCTTGATTTCAACCTTGGGTTTCTCAATCATCCTGTTTGCTTGATACTTAGCAAACTTGCATTCCCTTGCAAAGTGTCCAGTCCTTTGACAATTAAAGCATTCAATCTTAGACTTATCAAATGCTATACCCTGTTTGGCTTTGAAGTCAATGCCTCTTCCTGTTTTCTTCATGAACTTCTTGATCCTAGCAGTGATCATAGCAACTTGCCATCTTATGTCAATCTCTTCTAGAGCATCATCTTCAATTTGCAACAGATCTTCTTCATAAGTAACAGGTAAAGTGGCTTGCTGAGCAAAGAATGAGCATACAACATCATCACAATTGATGTTGTTTGAGGGTGATGAAGTGGTAGTGGACATGGTTGTGTAAACATGCTGTTTGTCACCAACAGTACTTTGAACAGGATAAGCAGTACTTTTAGTGGAAGTACTGCTCTTGTTTTCAGAAGACACAAAAGCAATGCTGTGTGATTTGGAATTAGCTTGACCATTCATCTCATGCTCATAGACCTTTAAGTTGTTGTAGAGATCATCAAAGTCCATAGTATCCAAACCAGGTTGTCCTCTGATCATAGTAGCAACCACATGCCAGACAGATGGCAAACTCCTTAAGAATTTTAAGTTAGCATCTTCAACAGTTACTTCAGCACCATATAACTCTAGCATACTGAGTAGATTTTGGAATCTGTCATAAGCAGCATCAAGACCTTCTCTCTCTCCAACAGTAAAAGTTTCAAACTGTTGCTTCAGCAAATTTCTATGCATCTTCTTGGAAGCATCATTACCTCCAAACCTTGTTTTGATAGCAGCCCATAATTGTTTTGCATCCTTAGCATCATGAAACTTTAATAGGTGACCATCAGGAATAGCAGACAACAGTATGTTGAGAGCTTTGTCTTGATTTCTTTTCACAGTAGCGGATAGTTGTTGCTTAGGTGGTTTAGGTTGTCCAGGAACTTCTACAGGTTCTTCAATAACTTGATTACCATTGACAATTACATCCCATAGTGCATGGTCTGTAATAGCAATGTACTGTCTCATCTTCATGCTCCATAGATCATACTCTCCCTTCTTGATTATAGGGATGCGAACAGTAGTGATGGATGGGATTGGTGCAGGTTCAGGTGTCGACATCTTGTAGGGTTTGTTTAGGAAATCGGTTTGGTTTAGGGTTTCTTCTTAATCAGAGTTTCCACACAAGCTCTGATACCACTTGTTGGATCGCTATACTCTGACCAAACTAACTATGTATCTTGTTAAGGGCTTAGTAATCTTGGATAAATCCTAAACTACTAACAATGAAACACTGAATTACTTTGTTAAATATGCGGAATCTACTTAAACAAAGCTTAAGAAGAATAATAAACTTCAACGATTCTATTAACTCTTTGAATCTGCTTTCGTACACATACTCACAAACAACCCTAACAACTAATATCGAACTTGTAGTTTTTCTCTAAAACATATATATTTCTAATGTCAACCTAGGGGCCTTTTATAGGCACAACGAAACCCTAGTCGGTTTACAATTCTTAAACGACAAGTAAACTAACTCTAACTTAGAATATTCTAGAATTTACATAATATTCCTTAATCTAATGTCGTCAGCACTTTAACCCTTGCAGTACTTTGACTTTTATCAACGAGCAGTACTTTGACCATGTATACTCCAGCAGTACTTTGATATCCAGCAGTACTTTGATATTATACCCCAACATTATGTTATATCTAAAACACTAAAAACCCTAAGAATGATTACTTAAGAAACTTGAACAAAACAACTAGAGCTTGACATACATCCACACCTACAATACCACCAGGATACGTGAGTAAGGCAGTCTAGTTTCCGAGTCACTTTTTACATCAATCAGATTTCCCTAAGCCCAGGTGAGATTTCATAGCCTCACACTTTCCAAATGCTTTACAAGCCCTGTGAGGGGGATACATGCTTACTACTCTGTTTAAACCGAATACAAGTCTTTTTCTTTGGTTGTTGCACGAGTAAACTATCTGCCACCATTACATAACCAAATTCATGAATCTAATCACTTGTGAGTGAACGCGAATATAATTTATAGATCTATTGGAGTTTGACAACTCCCGTTGATACTAACTCTCACTGGAGGGTATCAATGAGTATTATATTTGAACCTTTTGAAGTATTAACTTTGGCAAGTTATCCTTCCCGTCCCCTCATGGTTGGTCTGCAGACCCCATGACCCGGACTGTTAACGTGTGGTTCATGAGCTTAGTGCAATACACCCCACTCTTGATAATTGTATATGCATTGCAATTACCACAAACACTACATTTTCCTTAAAGGGTGTAACAACTAAACCCTGTGGAACTTGTATTCACTATCACTTAAACCTATGACTCTCACTCAACACCTAGTGTTGATAAGCATCTATCCTAGGTATATCACTATTACTGAACAATGGTAGGAGGAGGCACTGAACTCGGAGGACTTTCAAACCGGTTATCATTCAAACCTAACATTTCACCTAGACTTTGGGACCTCATCATTAGTAAAAGTATACCTTTTACCATAAAAACTCTGATAAATTAATGAATGATATCTCAATTTCTAAAAACGTCTCTTTTCGAGTCGTTTTCTATTACTGTAACTGTGATTCCATGAAGTAATACCCCAACCCTAAATCCGCTGCAAACCGTGAAAATGGAGGTGTTACAGATTGGTATCAGAGCCTCAGTTGTAGAGAACAAGGTCAAAACCTAAACTACAACTACTTATTCTAAGTTCGAGAAAGTCCTTAGTGCCCCTGCCATCCTCCGTAACAATACGTGCTAAGGTTTGTATAGTAATTAACTGCTTAACTGCTAAATGATTTACAGTATTTTTACTATTATATAATTATATCTACTCCCCGCTATTCTACCCCCGTCTCATCTAGTTTACCTCCGGAGAATGCTCTTTCCTCTTCGAATGTACTAGATTATCCCTCTAAACCATATTTTCCCGACTCCTTAGAAGACTCTAGGAATAATATAGATACGCCGTCACCCTTAGGTTTTACATCTTTCATAGATAACCCACACTTAAAACATATAAAAGATTTCTATGCTAAGGCATCACCTATTACTCCCCCAAACACTATTTTACACCCACCATTTCCCTCTCCAAGATTTGAGCCACACGGGTTCTTTCTTCCTAGAGAGCCATATATACCTAGGAATCCTATCCCTGCCTATACCCCTAGATATGAACCTAGACAACCCTATACTTTAGCACCCACACCTTACTTAGTAAACCCTCCCACTTCATCTTGGAAAGTTAAAATTGGAGAAAATTCCTCTAGGACAACTTTAGAAAATCAGGAGATCAGGTAGAGGATATTTTAAATAACTTAGATGAAATTTTCCTTGACCTTGTTGATAAGATAGAAGAAGGTCATGATAATAACATAGGCTTCCGACCTGATTATAGTAGTTTAAGAAACACCCTACAACAAACCCGTTTTAAGGTTGCTAAATTATAGAAAAATCAAATGAGATACCACCATAAGATAGCCTTTGCCCGTTTTAGGATTTGTACTTTAGAAAAGATGATTAATGATGATGAGGAATGTCATCAATCAAATCTAGCAAACATCACAAACTCAAACCCTTAGATTTAAGAAAACCTTGGAAGAAATCCCTAAGTAGTATGCCTTTTATAGCCTTAAGAGTTTTGCCTTATAATGATTAATACCGTAATACTTATAGGATACGTAAAATAGGAAATCAATAACATAAGTTATGCCTTAGATACCTCTTACTCTCACTGCCTAGTGCCCCTTAATTCAGGACAATTTAGCTAACCTAGGATTAGGTATGCCTCTTCTTAATTACCCTAGGTCATCTCGAACCCTATAGTAACCCCTAGGAATATAGACATATCCCGTAAGATATGTGATGAGACGAAAAATGTTACGTTTTTAGGGGTCCGTTTGAGTCCTAATTCGTATATTATTTGATCGGATTTCACCCAAAGTCGTTTCTTTTCTCATTTTAGGTACTTTTGAGGAGAAAATCACAAAAGAAGCATTTTCGGGCGTTTTCGGAGTGAAAAAGTGCGGAAAACAACAAA
>LBNU01006335.1:185212-196022 GCA_014162995.1 Artemisia annua | reverse complement strand
GATCAATCCCCCGGTACTTGCCACTACACTATACTACATCGGTCAGGTACACTGCCTGGTGGGGATTGCAAGCTTCTCGAGATCCCTCGAGAGGTAAAACGAAGTGCGTGTTGCAATCCACGCGCATCACTTCAATTATCTTTTCATGTGATGTGGGCCGTAGCTCTACAATTGGTGTTACTTCCGGTGGTTGTATCATTTCGGCAGCTGATGTAGAATCCACTTGGACAATCGCTTTTTCCTCCATTTCACTGCAAGAATACAATAAATAAAATCTGGTTAAAAAAAGTAGATGCAAAGTAATGAAGGTAAACATGCAACGTCTGTACCTGTGGTTCATTCTTTTAACTATAAAGTAAAAAAGATATGTACTTAAAAAGTAAAGAGGTATGTGCTAAATAAGGTATGTACATATAAAAAAATATTATATTGGAAATTAGTTTTGATGTATTCTTCTAAGAAAGTCTCTGTAGACTATGTTTTTTGTGACATTTGGCAGTTGGTTTTCCTGTTGTTTCATAAGAATCCTCAGACCATGTGGAGATGTTGCTCTAGAGAGAGCGACATACAGCTGCCCATGTCCAAAAATCGGTTCTGGGAGGTATACACCAATCTTGTTTAAAGATTGGCCTTGGCTTTTGTTAATTGTCATGGCATAACAAACCTTGATTGGAAATTGGGTTCTTTTGAAAATGAAAGGAAGGTTTGGATCTTTATGTTGCAAATGGATTCTGTGTATAAAGATTTTTTCACCAACTCTTGTACCGGTGATAATTTGTGCTTCAATAAGCTTAGACATCAAGTGTGTCACTATCATCCGTGTACCGTTGCATAGACCACCTGCTATGTTTACGTTTCTTAGAAGCATAATTGGAACGCCAACTTTTAGCTCAAGCTGATGTGGGGGAAACCCTGATAACTTAAATGTGTTGAGATATTCAGGAGGGTACAACATTTCGGTTTCAGCTCCAGTTGCAGATGGTATGGCTACATCATGGCTTCCATAAGTGGTCGTTTCACCTTCGACCATTGAAAGAACTTTTAAGTTAATTATGTCGGCAGTTTCATTCTTGGGGCATACGATCGCCTTTTCTTGCAAAGTTGTTGCAGAAGGTGTGGACAACGTTGGTTGGTCGTAAATAAAATCAATAAGCTTTGACAAACCATCTTCGTCATCTTCAATACAGTAATGCCTTGGAATATCAACCCATGATGAGTCTCCATCGTCTTCGTTAGTTGGATCTCTAATGACGCCATCTCCAAGATCAAGAAGCCATGAAGCAAATGATGCAGCAAGACTACGTTCATCTTCATTCATGTCAAATCGTAGTAGTCTCATGTTTTGTGTAAGGGTGATAATCTGAAAAGATGGCCATAGATATGAATGGGAAATTGTAGATGCAATTATCTCCATTTTTGGTGCTCCTTTTTTAACTGGAAGTGTTTGACGAAAGTCACCACCCAAAAGAATTGTTTTCCCACCAAATAAGGCATCTGGTGTATCGAGAATGTCTTTGAGACTTCTATCCAATGCCTCAAAACATCACCGATCATTCATTGGTGCCTCATCCCAGATAATGAGGTCTGCCTCGGCTAACAACTTTCCTAAATGAGTGTTTTTTTTTTTAATTTTACATAACGACTCTTCTGTTAGCTCTAACGGGAGTTTGAACCTTGAATGTGTTGTTCGGCCTGCTGGAAGAAGCAATGCCAGAAGATGCTACTGTGAGTACTATCTTGCCTTCAGAACGGAGGCTGCTAATGATGGTTTTCCATAGGAAAGTTTTCCCGGTTCCACCATGGCCGTAGACAAAAACCAATTCTTGTTTGTTTCTTTGAGAAGCAGTGAGAATAAGATCATAAACTTTTCGCTGATCAACATTTAACTTAGGCACATTTTCATCCTTTTCTTGTCTCAACATTTCTCGATTGTAATTCTTTTCTTCCATTAGCAGCCGATTTTCCAGTTGATCAAGCAGCTCTTGTGGAGGCATGGGTAGTCCAAATGCTTGGAGAGATTTTTTTAACCCACTTAATATTACTTCAAGCTCGTACAACACATAACTTCTTAAGTCATCATCATTAACATGATAATGTGGGATTCTTACAGTTTGTGATACACTTCTTGGAATTTCATGGCCCATCTCTTTGTAGTACTTTTCCCATAGCCGAACAGGTGTTGCAACTTCACAATTAGTTAGAATATGGACAAAAAGAAACCTTAGCTCTGATGATGATGCTGAGATGCATGCTTCTTGGAGTGCTATGTCCCATTCTTTATCATCACCTAGAAGACCCATTGCTTCACATGCAGCACGGTATGTAGGATAAAGTATGTTGTTAACTTTCCTAACTTCTGAAAATTCTCTGCAGCCTTTTTGGTGAGAAAGAAGCATGTGAAAATAGAAAAGCTCTCCTAAACTTGGATGTATGTAGGTTAATCTATCAACAGATGACTGGCCTGTCTTTCTACATTGCCAAGCTTTTCTATCTTTGTACCAAACAAATTCTGAAGGGAATTCTAAGTATGTTAAATGAAGACCATCTTCATTCTTAGCATTGTATTCAAACCATTGTGTAAGTGTTGTGAGTTTTAACGATTGACAACAAATTCCAATCTATGAGAATCACGAAAGGTGATATTTTGCATGTTTTCTAGGTGGACTGACAGTATCTGAACTGCTGGTTCTCTACTGTGTATCTCAAATTTGAGAATTCTCCAGCAAGCTTCAGGAGGACATATGATACGTCCATCAAGAAAATCTTGAATTTCATCAATATGTCGTTGTGAAGATGATGCTGAAGTAGATGTTTCTCCCAAAGATCTGGTGACTCGTGCAAACACTCGATCCGTTCCTTTTGAAATATACTTGAAGAGGTATTTAATAAGCATGCTCCAACCACAATACTCGACATTTATGTGTGCCTGTAATGCAAGTAAGAGAGTACGGTTGTATGGCACAACATAAGTGTTGTCTAACTTCATCTGACGTTTCATTGTATGCACATTTGATTGCCTTCTTCGATAGTGTACGTGACCATTAGTATCAAAGAAGGTAGCATTGTTGTATTTTTTTTGGAAAATCCTTGGTGCAAACTGGACATTCCATGCATGGTGCATTCAAATTAGCTGATCCACATGGTCCATGAATCATCATTTCAGAAACAACTTTGTACCCCTGTGGATCAGCATGTGGGTTGGGTAATTCTGCAGAAATATATCAATCAACATCTTCTGCGGTCTGTATTTTGTCGGCTTAACTAACCCAAAGTAATGTGTGCATATGCGGTAAGCCATGCTTCTGAAACTCAACTGTATATAACACTGTTTAAGAAAAAGAAACAAAAGAATAGTTAGTCATGATCATGGTAACTAAAAAGGGTAAGTAACATTCAGTTGGCGTTTGTTTATTTGTTTTTCAAAATTGTTGACTAAAAATTCTATAAGGTTAATGAAATAAAGTTTTAAAAATGTTTCAAAGAAACTGAACATATACTATAAAACAAATTTGGAAACAATATTNGTATATAACACTGTTTAAGAAAAAGAAACAAAAGAATAGTTAGTCATGATCATGGTAACTAAAAAGGGTAAGTAACATTCAGTTGGCGTTTGTTTATTTGTTTTTCAAAATTGTTGACTAAAAATTCTATAAGGTTAATGAAATAAAGTTTTAAAAATGTTTCAAAGAAACTGAACATATACTATAAAACAAATTTGGAAACAATATTATAACAAAAAAGGTAAACAAATGACATACCGCCTGTGACAGTTCCAAATGGCCGTTTCCTTTTAAGGAATTTGATAAACGCTTTAATCTTTTGTTCGAAAACTCGGCACACCACATCAGCCCTGTCTGCTGCAGTTACGTTTGGGTAGTCCGCCATATATCTTTGGATTTCAGGCCAGTTGGCATGGCAGGTAAATGTTATGAAGAATTGTGGATTACCGAGCTTTCTACAAAGTGCAAGAGCATCTAGGTAATGGTTGTACATGTAACGGGGGCCGCCGGTGAAAGAAGAAGGTAGAATAATTCTTGTCCCGACCTCATAACCATCAGAATCTCCTCTTGAAATAGCATCGTACAGTCCTGGCAAAAATTCACTTCTAATGTCGCTTTGATGCTTCCTATAGAAGTCCATTCTATTTTGCTCTATACAGCAATAAACGCCAACAACATATTGCTGAAATAGGCGACCTGTCTGGAAAAGAAGATCGTATGAATCATGTCTTGGGTGTAACTGGTATGTGTAAAATGCATTCATGGAGACACGCTTTGGTCTTTTATTTGGGTCTAGAGATCTCAAGGTTAATTTTGTATGGAATCCAGGTTGGCCATATATGAAAATGAATGGAAATTGTAACGACATGTAAGACTGATGTAGTTTGTTGATTCTATGAGGTGGACCATCCTTGTATTGAATAATAACGTCGTAATCTGATTCAGTTATAGGCCCGCTGTCAAAAACTATTGCTGCAACATTGTTAGACGTTGGCAATTCATATCCACGCGCCCCTTCTGCATTGTAAAGGCGTAGCTTGAAATCTGGTATCTCGGCCTGATTACACAAATCCCTTGCAGTTCTTAATGTCTGCACCAACTCATTGTGAGCATCCAAGAAATGGATAAGGCCTTCAACGATCTGTGGATCTAAACTGGCCCATTCAGTACTTGGGAAGTGGCTAAGTCTGTTTTGGACTTCATTTTGTGTATCGTAAATGTACAACTGCATGAATGCTGGTGTGTCATTACCAAGGGGACATAATGATCCAACCCAATGGTATATTTGACCGGATACTTTAAAGACATATGGGCCACGTCCATTGTTGACTGATTTGGTCAATGGTAGCACCGAAAGAGGTCATTGCAAACATTTGATTGTAAGCGCGTATATTTTACATAAAAGCAACATTTGAAAGAAGATCTTGAATGTACTGAGGTGGATCTGGCTGGCGCTCCATAAAAGCAACATTTGCTTCTTTTGAGTTCTTTTAAGTGTGTTTGAGCATCTTTTTCAGTCCTGTGCTTATTTGTGTAGTTAGGAGCTTATTTGAGCCTTATAAGTGCTTTTTCTCAACTGTTAGTCCTTCATTTGCATGATTCAGTGTTATTTTTGGTCAAAATTAAGTATTTCTAAGCTTATTAGAATCCTAAAAGCATTTTGTGAAAGTTTGACTTCATTTGGTCAAAGTGCTTATTTAGAAGCACTTTTCCCAAACTGCTTTTTGGTCTAATCAACACTTTTCTGCTTAATTTTTCACTTTTTCTATTTTTCTTAGATTTCAAATATTATTTTAGGATTCTCATAACAATTTCATAATTTTTCTCATTAATTTACTATTTCTTTTCATTTTTAAATAGAATTTAGAATTTTAAATCAATTTTTAATTTCATATTAAATCACAAAAAGACAAAAATAAATTTCATTTTTATTTTTAAAATTAGTTTTTAGTTTAGTAAGATTTTTCAAAATCAGATTTGTAGATTAAATCTTTAATTTCATAGTTAGTTTAAATTTCTTTTATTAAATAAAAATACAAAAATAGTTTTTAATTCTTAAATAAAAATAAAAAGACAAAAATACTAATTTTCTTTTCCTAAAAATTTTCTTTTATTATTTTTAGCTTAGAAAAATTTAAATTGCACACTTAGGATTAGTTTTGCCTTACTTTTACGTTTTTAATTGTTACGTTACGTTTGATTTCACGTTTATTAATTCGTATTTGCGTTTTTTTTAGTTTACGTGTGCCTCAATTATGTGTTTTACTTGCTTACGTGTTTATTTGAGCTTTATTTTCATTTTCATTAGTGTAATTCATCATTATCTCACTTTTATCTCGTTTCACTACGCGTTTTACGACTCGGAAATCGATTTTCCATTCACACTTGCACACGGACTACGACCCGGGTTATCCGTATTTCTTTCGGATTTCCTTGGAGAATACATATACTATAATTGATACATCAAATTTTTGGCGCCGCTGCCGGGGAAGGTTGAAGTGAATTTTGGTTTTCGTTTTTTAAAATCGTGTTTTGAAAATCTTCCTTGTAAATATTTTCTTATATAAAAAGTAAAAAAATCACAAAAACGAAACACTTTTCCTAAAGTGTTTACAAAATACCAAAAACAAAATAAAATCCTCACTCTCCCTTTTGAGAGTGTTGTAAACCAAATAAGCTCGAACGCGAAAAAAGATCGTGAAGTTAAAATTTATCCGATTACTTTAATTCTACTACCGAATGACCGGGGAATACGGAAGTCGTGACATTAAATTGCCGACTGAAAAGAGATCCATTCTTCTCTCCCGCCTCGCTGTGCGTAGATTAAAGGAAACGATTTCGGTTGACGAATCGATCACAAAAATATTGTGATATAAAAACAAAAGAAAAAAATATTGTGTTTTTAAGTTTTCTTTTATATAAAAACGCAAAAATATTTTGATTTCACTTTTTTGTTCAAAAATTATATAAAAACCAAAAAGATTTTCTTTTCAAATTTATTTTCCTTTTTCTTTTTACTTTGGTTTCTTTTTAGTGTATGCTCACACGTTCACGGTCGAGATTAATCGATAAATCTCCGACCATACCGACTCAACACTATCGTAGACGTCGTAAAAGAGCTAACGTACCCGAGTTACGTACTCTTGTTGAAGCACCCATCACCGAGATGGCCGATCAACGTACGATGCAAGAATTGCTCCAATGTCCCACCGAGGGATATGGAGATGCAATTGTTTTACCACCGATACTTTCCAAAAATTTTGAACTTAAAACCAGTTTGATTCAACTTGTCACATCAAACCAATTTCATGGTTTTGAGAGGGACGATCCTCACGCGCACATCCGTTGGTTCTATAAGTTGACCTCGACTATGAAATTTAAGGATGTTCCTCACGATGCTATTAAGTTGATGTTATTCCCGTTTTCACTCGAGGGGGCAGCCCGGATTTGGCTCGAAAAAGAACCCCCCTCGTTCCATCAATACATGGGAAGAACTCGTCTCAAAATTCATTAATCATTTCTTTCCTCCGTCTAAAACGACTAATCTTAAGAATGATATAACCAATTTTCAACAATGTTTTGATGAGAACTTTGGTGAGGCATGGGAACGTTTTAAGGATCTTCTTCGAAAATGTCCTCACCACGGTTTCTCCGAATTGCACCAAATCGACACGTTTTATAACGCTTTGACTCAAAACGATCAAGATTCTTTGAACACAGCCGCCGGTGGCAATATCTTGAATCGTACGCCAAGGGATATTTTAACGATCATCGAAAACAAAGCTAAGGTTCCGACTTCTTGTAACAAACCGAATGTTTCGAAAGTGACTTATTTTATTCATTCTTCTTCATCGGTCCAGTCATCGGAATTGGCCGAACTTACTGATGCTATCCGTTGTATGGTGAAAGAGTTTAAGATTCAGAACCAAAAACCTGAGCCCGTTAAAGCCGTTACTGAAAAATGTGTGATTTGTGGTGGTCCCCATCCATATTATGATTGTCAAGCCACCGATGGCCAAGTTTACAATGCTAATGTAGCCGCCGCAAACTACAATCAAAACCAAGGTTTTCGTACTCAAAACAACCAAATGGGGCCACCCGGGTTTCCACCCGTGCAAACTCATCAAAACCGTTATCCTCAAAATAACCAAGGTTATCAAAACCAAGGTTACAATCAAAACCGTGGAACCACTTTCAATCAAGCTCAAAATTATCAAGCCCCTCCACCACAACAAGTTTATAATCAATCACCACAACAAGTTCAACCTTCTCCCGAGCTTTCAAATTATATGAAATCTAACGGTGTTAGCATGCGAGCTATGCAAAATCAAATCAACAACATGAGGGTTGAACTTAAGAAAGAAATCGACACGACCATGACTCGACAAACGAATGAGCTTAAGCAAATGATGAGTAGTTTTCTTCAAATGAATCAACCGTCGACGTCTAGTTCTCTTCCGAGTAATACTATTGCTAACCCGAGGGGTGATTTGAAAGCAATCACAACTCGAAGTGGTGTTTCATACGATGGACCCACGGCTCCGATTACCTCGTCTTCTCTTCCTCCTAAGGTAGTCGACCGTGAGACCGAGGCGACAAAGGATACGGAACTTCCTACTAATAACGGAAGGACCGAAAACATCCAACCTCCGGTTGTCCAACCGTCTAAAGAAAATGTTTCAACAGGAAAGGAAAAAGTCGTTTTTGAACAAGATAATACCGTCAAGACCAAACTTCCTTATCCGTCTCGTCTAAACGATCAAAAGCACCGCGAAAAAACAAACCACCAAATGGAAAAGTTCTTTCAAAATTTTCAAGATCTTCGCTTTGATTTAAGTCTCGCGGATGCTATTGTTTTGATGTCGAAATTTGCGTCGATGATCAAAAATTTGTTGAATAACAAAGAAAAATTATTTGAAATGGCAAAAACACCTTTGAACGAAAATTGTTCGGCGGTTCTCCTTAAGAAGCTTCCTGAAAAGCTTGGAGATCCCGGCAAGTTCCTAATTCCGTGTAATTTTCCGGGGATGGTTCAATGCTTCGCCTTGGCCGATCTTGGTGCTAGTATTAACCTTATGCCTAAATCGATGTGGAAGAAATTATCTCTTCCCGATCCTACCCCCACGTGCATGACCCTCGAGCTCGCCGATCGATCTACGTCTCATCCTATTGGAATTGCTGAGGATGTCATCGTTAATGTTGGAAAGTTTCATTTTCCCACCGATTTTGTGATTGTCGATTTTGATCCCGATCCAAGGGTTTCTCTCATTCTTGGAAGAGGTTTCCTAAGGACGGGTCGTGCTTTGATTGATGTTTACGATGAAGAAATTACCTTGCGAAATGGTAACGAAGTCATCACGTTTAACTTGGACCAAACATCGAGATACTCCTCCACCGATGATTGCATGTCCGTAAACTGAATTGATGTTATTGATGAAGTTTCGGAGGAGTATTCTCAAGAACTTCTCGGTTTTCTCATGATGTTTCGAGTGGCAATCCCACTTCTTCTTCTAAACCTATTGTTTCCGATTCTTCCCCTTCCCTCACTCCGTTTGAGGGAAGTGATTTCATCTTGGAAGAGATCGAGGCCTATCTTTCAAATGATTCAATTTCACCGGAAGTTGATGACACCGTCTTTGATCCGGAGGGGGATATTCGTTTGCTTGAAAAATTATTGAATGAAGATCCGTCACTTTCTCCCCTTCCGAAGGATATTCATGTTGAAGAAATCAAAGAAGTTAATGAAGTTGAGCCGTCTAAAGACAATCCTCCGGAGCCCGAGCTCAAAGATTTACCTCCTCATCTCGAATACGCTTTCTTAGAAGGGACCGACAAATTTCCCGTTATTATTTATAAAGACCTTAAAGATGAGGAGAGGACCCGTCTTGTAGATGTGCTTAGGAAGCATAAGAGTGCCATCGCTTGGCAAATTTCTGACATAAAGGGCATAGACCCTCATTTTTGCACTCATAAGATTTTGCTCGAAGATAATTTTAAGCTCGTGATCCAACAACAACGACGGGTTAACCCGAAAATCCATGAAGTTATAAAAAAGGAAGTTATCAAACTCCTCAACGCTGGGATGATTTACCCCATTTCCGATAGCTCATGGGTTAGCCCGGTCCATTGTGTTCCGAAGAAAGGTGGAATGACCGTAGTGACGAATGAAGATAATGAGCTNATAATTTTAAGCTCGTGATCCAACAACAACGACGGGTTAACCCGAAAATCCATGAAGTTATAAAAAAGGAAGTTATCAAACTCCTCAACGCTGGGATGATTTACCCCATTTCCGATAGCTCATGGGTTAGCCCGGTCCATTGTGTTCCGAAGAAAGGTGGAATGACCGTAGTGACGAATGAAGATAATGAGCTAATTCCCACACGTCTTGTTACGGGATGGAGAGTTTGTATCGACTATCGTAAGCTTAATGATGCGACCCGAAAAGACCATTTCCCACTTCCTTTTATGGATCAAATGCTAGAACGTCTAGCGGGAAATGAGTTCTGTTGTTTTCTTGATGGTTTCTCCAGTTACTTTCAGATTCCAATCGATCCTCAGGATCAAGAAAAGAACACGTTCACTTGCCCTTATGGGACGTTTGCTTATCGAAGTATGCCCTTTGGCTTATGTAATGCTCCAGGCATGTTCCAAAGGTGTATGACGGCCATTTTCCAAGATATGATCGAAAAGACTATGGAAGTATTCATGGATGATTTTTCGGTTTATGGAAATTCGTTTACCGCTTGCCTTGCCCATTTGGAGAAAATGCTAAAACGGTGTGAAGACACCAACTTGGTTCTCAATTGGGAAAAGTGCCACTTCATGGTCAAAGAGGGCATTGTCCTTGGCCATAAGATTTCCAAAGACGGGATTGAGGTCGATAGAGCTAAAGTCGATGTGATCGCAAAGCTACCTCATCCCACCACCGTTCAAGGAATTCGTAGTTTTCTAGGTCATGCCGGTTTTTATCGACATTTCATCCAAGACTTTTCTAAGATTGCCCGACCTCTGACCCATTTGCTTGAAAAAGATGCTCTGTTCTCCTTCTCTAATGAGTGTGTTGAAGCGTTTGAAATACTTAAGAAGAAATTAACGGAAGCTCCGATTATAGTTGCCCCCGATTGGGACTTGCCTTTTGAGCTTATGTGCGATGCTAGCGATTATGCTATCGGGGCAGTCTTGGGGCAACATAAGACCAAATATTTCCAACCGATACACTATGCAAGTAAGACTATAACCGACGCTCAATATCATTATACGACTACTGAAAAAGAGATGTTAGCCGTCATTTATGCCTTCGAAAA
>LBNU01006335.1:85736-147616 GCA_014162995.1 Artemisia annua | reverse complement strand
ATATATATATATATATATATATATATATATATATATATATATATATATATATATATATATATATATATATATATATATATATATATATATATATATATATATATATATATATATATATTTTTTTTTTTTTTTTTTTATTATATTACTTATATATATATATATATATATATATATATATATATATATATATATATATCCCCTTTTATTTGTTGTTTTTCCGAATCCATCTTTGTTAAATATTTCGTTCTACATAAAGAACCATAATCTTCTTAGTTATCACAACATGTTTGAACATCATTCTCACACACATGCACATAATATTTCCGTTGTTAGCAATATAGTCACCTCATGTTTGAATACAATTCACAACACACATGGAGAAGATCATCACAATATGTTTTGAATACCATTCACAACATATGTTAAAATCAACCACGGGAATGTAAATCAACATAGGAAATGTAGTAAAACCAAATACCATAATATACATTAATACTCTGTCCGTTGTTGTTCTAGAGAAACAAAAGAAACACACAACTATCACAAGTCACTTATTAAGTTACATATTTTGGCATAGTTCGTCCCATACTACATAAAACACATGATTTTTATCTTCATTCCTGGTGCCTTGCTTGCTCCTTGATCATGGCAATCTCATCCATCAGGGCTTGAATCTCCCATCTTTGGAATTCATGAACTCCCCTAATTCTTGCTTCAAGTCCTCGAAGTCGGTTTTCATAATACTCCGGTGGTGGTATAGTTGGAGTGACACGGTTTGTTGCAGTGGTTGAAGATTCTCCAGTTTCATAAACTCTTGGGGGAAAACCTGGAGGGTGAGGGGGAACATTTCCTGGGGGTACCATCCCTCGGGAAAAAGGTGCATCCGGGAAGGTTTGAGTAAGTAAGTTGAACCAAAAGTCCGGCTCAACCCTTGCAGGGGAACACAGTGGAGATGGTGGGATAGCTTCATAGTGTTCCGGTGATGATTGTGGTGATGCTCCAAAAACATCAATGGGAGAACTTGGTGATAATCGTCGATACCTTCGACGAGGAGTATGGATATGTATCGGACCTGTAGGTGTCCTCCTGAATGGCCTCATGAAAGGTTCAGGTTCATACGGTTCAAGTATTCTAACTCTCCTTCCTCGGTAAACCCGATTAAGTGGAGGTGGTGGTGGTAAAGTGGGTGGAGTTACCGTTCCTGGGTTAGGGGACCAACGCCAGGTTGACACCAGCCTCTCGTCGGTTGACGAGGAGTTGGAGTTGTCAGTTGGTATAGTTGGAGTTACCAAAGGTGTAGTGGTGACAGGCGGGATCACTGATAAAGCAGTGTCTTTAACCTCAAGTTCGGAAGAGGAGGTAGTGTGGTGTGAATGGGTAGACATGGTACTACTGTAATAACCCAATTAATAGTACCATAAGTTGCTAATCTAGCATTTAGCATATAGTTCATATAACAGATGTAACATTTCCAATTAAATGCCGTAGTTGAGTAGGCATGGAGGGCTCGTGGTGGTGTGGTGTAATAGGTCCGTTTAAAAGTGTAGTTATAGTCCAGTGTTTGAAAATACACTTGGTTCTCTATAACCAGGGCTCTGATGCCAATCTGTAACACCCCCAAAAATTTGTTTAACAGTGGAAGACTTAATCTGGGTGTTACATAGAGGATCACAGTCATAATTATATAAAACGCCTCAAAGAGACATTTTTGAGTTCATTTTATTGAATTCAAATGCAAGGATGTTCAATGTTTATTACATCACATTATTAGTTGAACATGACTGTTTGTGAATATTACACCACCGACACAAAGGTCAAATGCCCACTCCATGCCTCCTGAGCTTGCTTCAATTACCTGAGATACATGCTAAAAAGTCAACAAAATCGTTGAGTGAATCTATAGCGTTTGTAATTAAAATCAGATGAACACAATCAAGTATTTCATAGGTGTATAGTAGTTAGATCCGTATGCTTATTGCCATAAGTCTCATGAAGACAACGTTAACAAGTATGTGAGCCGTGTAATGTCATTAACACAGTATTAGTTGCCCTTGGGTGAGGAGTTTGCCAGTTCTGTTAAATAATAGTGCATTTGTCTACCAGGTGTGGGCTAGAACAAATGGGTCTGTCAAGCACCAATAGATCTATTCACAGTTATTCGCGTTCACTCGCAAGTGACTAAGGTTCATGATAGAAGGGACTTTCAAGTTGGCGTGTGTCTTATGCAATAGTTGTGTAGCATACAATAGTGAAAATAGTTGATCAAAATACTTGTGTTCATATAGTGTAGCATGTATCCCACCCACATAATTTGTAAAACAAGTAAAAAGTGTGGGACTAAAGACTCACCTCAGATGAGTGGTGTATGTAGGCAATCAAGTAATATCAAGTGCAACGGGTGAATGGCTCCAACACGCAACTTGGATAATATGAGAAACCTTAGTTTCCTGTGGTGGTGTGATTTGTATTTGTGTAATGCCTTAAGTATAAAAACAATAATATACATAATATTGTCTTGTCTTTATGTGTGATGATGATAAGTCGTGTCAGACTTGTAGAGTTGTATACTCTAGCAGGGTGTAGGGTTTCCAGTTCTTGATCTTGCTGAAAGTGATATAAGAATGTGATTAGTGAAATGTGATCTTTTGTTATCTAGTTAGTTCTCAAATATTTACTTCTTGTAATTAATGTTATTAAAATAATCATTTTTACTTAAGTTCGTGAAATTACAAGTTTAGTCCTTATACTTTGTAAAGTTTACATTTTTAACCCAGGTGTTTATAAAAATGACATTTAAGTACCTCAAGTTCATAATTATTTTATTTATAACTTTACTTTGTCAAATTTACAGTTTTGACACTCTTTTTCCAATATTTACATAATTAGTCCTTGTACTTTCAAAGTTGACACTTTTAGTCCTTATGAAATGTACATTTACATTTTTAGTACTTATAATATCAAATTAGTCAATAAATGACAAAAAAATTTCAAAGATACTGTTTTTATACCAAGTTTACAGAATTTACAGTTTTGGTCCTTGTAGTTTATAAAGTTTGCAAAACTAGTCCTTTATATGTAAAATGTTCATTTTAGGTCCTTGTATTCTCAAATTTATACAAATGACTCAAAATAACTTTTATTTACTGTTTGTAACCTTAATTTGCAGAAATTATAGTTTATACCCTTAGTTTGCATAGTTGGCAGTTTTAGTCCTTTAACTTATTATCTTTTGCATTTTAAATCCAAAATAACATTTTAGCTTATGACTTCATTCCAAATGATTTTTCAAGTTCCCACAATCTTAGAAAATTTAGTGTGAGCTTATCAGTAGCTTGTATGAGCTTAAAGCTTATTATTTAGCTTATTATAGTGTTAATGGGCCTGAAGTGAACTGTTATGGCCCATTGGCTGTTCCGTGGTTCCAGTGGGCTTCCAACTGGTCCTAGTGGTTCTTGGGCCTATATTGGGCATTGCCAAAATGTATGGGTGTGGTTTTGGGCCGTGGAACAGGCCACAACCAAAGGTGATGTTTGATGGGCTTTAGCCCATTAAGGGTGTTGTGATGTTTCTGTGACCGTGTAAGGTAGCCACAAAATGAGCTTGTGAAATAGCTTATATGAGCTTGTGAGAGTGTAAGCTTTGTGTAACTCGTTTGTTTAGGTTCCAAAGTAACAGTAGGTACAAAAATATGGATATGTTATTCGTATAAATAGGGATTAACNCAAAGATACTGTTTTTATACCAAGTTTACAGAATTTACAGTTTTGGTCCTTGTAGTTTATAAAGTTTGCAAAACTAGTCCTTTATATGTAAAATGTTCATTTTAGGTCCTTGTATTCTCAAATTTATACAAATGACTCAAAATAACTTTTATTTACTGTTTGTAACCTTAATATGCAGAAATTATAGTTTATACCCTTAGTTTGCATAGTTGGCAGTTTTAGTCCTTTAACTTATTATCTTTTGCATTTAAAGTCCAAAATAACATTTTCGCTTATGACTTCATTCCAAATGATTTTTCAAGTTCCCACAAGCTTAAAAAATTTAGTGTGAGCTTATCAGTAGCTTGTATGAGCTTAAAGCTTATTATTTAGCTTATTATAGTGTTAATGGGCCTGAAGTGAACTGTTATGGCTCATTGGCTGTTCCGTGGTTCCAGTGGGCTTCCAACTGGTCCTAGTGGTTCTTGGGCCTATATTGGGCATTGCCAAAACGTATGGGTGTGGTTTTGGGCCGTGGAACAGGCCACAACCAAAGGTGATGTTTGATGGGCTTTAGCCCATTAATGGTGTTGTGATGTTTCTGTGACCGTGTAAGGTAGCCACAAAATGAGCTTGTGAAATAGCTTATATGAGCTTGTGAGAGTGTAAGCTTTGTGTAACTCGTTTGTTTAGGTTCCAAAGTAACAGTAGGTACAAAAATATGGATATGTTATTCGTATAAATAGGGATTAACGAGACCAAATGAAAGTGATGAAATCATGTGTAAAACACTTAGAATATTTTAGGCAGTTTTCATATTGAGTCCAAGTAACTTGTGAACGTGTGATATTTAGTATCTTAGGATTTTGTTAAGCTTATAATGAGTTCATGGTTCCTTTCTTAGGTGTATAGAGATGTGGGTGAATGTTTTTGTGAGACATAAACTTAACGAGACATAAGAAAACATAGATCAAAGAGTTGGTGATATATTCGAATAGAGCAACATAGAAATGAGTTTATGAAATTGGCTAAGTGTTGTAAATGCTTACCACACCTTCAAAGGTGGGATGATACGAGTTTGTGGAAGCTTGGTGAGGTCTTGTGAGCTTCTATGAGCTTGTTCTACCTTGCTTCTTCTCGGTACAAAGGCAACGAGCAAAGAAAGTTTGTGTGTGAGTTTTACGTTGGATTTTCTTGCATGGGAGTATAAAACCTGAAGATAGGGACTCAAGTTGAAGAGACAAAGAGAATATGTCAGGGATAACGAGTAGGGGGCTTAGGATAGGTTGATTGGATAGCAAGTTGGGGTTCCAAGTGTGTATTTGGGGTCGGTTTAAGGGTGACGAGGCTTTAGCGTTCTAGAAACATGATTTAATTTTGAGTCCTTGTATATGAGTAAGTCTAGGGTGTATTGTGAAGCCTTGAGTTGCTTGTGGAGTCATATAGTCTAGTGTGAAAGAGTTTGAGAGTGTGTTTGGGTCGCAGAAATATCAAAGGGTCCGTTTGGTTTAGTAACGTGACCAAATGGTCACTTGTGATCGAGTTGTGGTCTTGGGGGGTCGTGGTGAGTTATTGATTATGTTATAAGGTCTTGTGAGTCATTGAGAGAGTTTGTAGGAGACGTGGTTCACTTAGGAGTCCAAACGAGATTTAACGTGACCAAAACAATAATAGATATGGTCGAATTATTGGTTGTGAGTTCTTGGGACCTTGGAAACATGGTTTGCTTAGATAGAAAGTCTTAAAATGAGTATTGATGGGTTTCCAATAGCTTTGGAAGGTTTCAAATGGTCTTGTACATGTTTGGAGTTTTTGTGTGCACGTTTTTATATGTATCGTGATAAAGAAAATGACTTAGGGCACGTTTGTGGGTTTGATGAGTTGTGAGTTGATTAGAATCACTTAGGAAGTAAGTTTAGATGGTTTGGAACTCATTAGGATCAATGGCAACGTGTTTTGCAAAGTGTGGCCAAAGTTGTGTACGTTTTTGGAATCGTGTGAGCTCGCTACAAAAGGGGCTCGTTTTACTATTCATATGTACCTATTAGGTTGAGATAAATGTTGATCTCGATTATTTTGTTTACAAAGAATGAGATAGAGCCTTTTGTTGCATAGGTTGTGTGTAAAAATCACGAATACAATGGCCAAACCAAACGTGTCTAGGCTTACGAATTTGTATATTTCATTTGTTATCATATTGGGCCGTTAGTGGGCTTATGAGATTCTTTGGCCCAATTATAGTTTAAATGTAATCCGTGGGATGTTGATCGGCTAGTGTAGGCCCAATGAGTGTTGTGTGGCCCATTGGGTCATGTGGACCCCACTTGTGAACAATGTGGGTCCTACAGTGAATATTATAATATATTTGGTAGTTGTGGGGCCTACAGGGGTGTATTTCAGTTGGGTGAGTGTTGTGGGGTCCACCAAGAGGGATGTGGGTCCCATGAATGTGGATTGTAATTCATACTTGTATTGTGGGGTCCACTGAGGTAGAAATCTCATATGTGGTTGTTGTGAGTGCAAAGTGTGGCAGTTGTGATCAAAACTGATCCATAGTTGTGTTGTACCTTGTCCAGGTCATTGTGGGTTGCGTGTGAGCTCATTCAAAGTAGGTGTGAATCACATAGCACATAATGATTTAGAGTTGCTTGGTGTAAACAAAAGTTTAAAATTTTGCCTAAAAATGGGTGTATGAACAGTAACACATAATTACTTCAAGTTTAGTGTTTCCTAATAATTGGGTTTTTAGCAGGATATTACATTAAGTACCTCCACTTGTAAGGTGGTCCTATGGTCAATACTCACACAAGGCAGTATGGTCAGTTGTCATCCCTCCCATTTCCTTGCAACCTGTCAGGCTAGTGTCCTATAGTCAATTCTTCTAGCCTACCGAAACTAGGTCACATGAATGGACTAAGCATGCACACACTAGTAGCAATAATTAAAAACATAATAAAGAGAATAAGAACCAAACAATTAATCATCCGAATTAATTAATTAATTGACTAGATAAATTAATTAATTAAAAGCCAAGAACAAATAAATAAAACACAAAAAATAACGAAGCATCGATAAACAAACAGGATCAAAATTATAGTCATTAATATTGAAACTGAATAAAATATTGAGTATCGAGGTAAGTTACAAATCATGCCAAATAAATGCTCCTGATCCGCTAGTTGAATACCGGGGTGAAACCCCAAAGGGTTTGCCCCTTAAAAACCACGACAGCAAGCTGCTGCCCTTTTGTCCCTTGCGTCTGCTGCGTAGCCGCACACACAGGAAACAAAAACCTAACAATTAATGGTTTCATCGTACGTTGTTCGTCCCTTTATATAATAAATGAAGTTTCAATAAAATCTCTATCTTTAACAATTATGCATAATAGGTCCTTGTCTTCATATTCCTTCAATATAATAAATAATCTTAATATCATTTGACCAACTTTAGTCCCTAAACTTCAATAGCTTAGTGTCCGCATCACTAACTACGGCGTAACTAGTCACTCAGGTATGCCGTAGCTCCTCTCCTGGGTGCCCACGTAATTAATTACGGCGTAACGAATTAGTCATGTTACGCCGTAACTCCTCGTCTGTCTATACTTATCCACTCCGTTAATATCTCTACGGCGTAATCCAATTACTAACTACGCCGTAGCCTTCATAATAATTAATTACGACCTAATGCTATTGTTATGGAGTAACCTTCATAGTACTTAGAAATTTGGCCTCCATAATGTGTTACGGCGTAGTCAAAAGTACAACTTACGCCTTAACTAGTCTTCAGAATATATTTTACACATTGTTGGCCTTTTCTCGTATATTATCCTGTAACACCCAAATTTTCATGGTTCGCAGCGGATTTAGGGTTGGGGTATTACTTCATGAAATCACAGTTACAGTAATAGAAAACGACTCAAAAAGAGACGTTTTTTATAAATATGTTATCATTCATTAAAATATCAGAGTTTTATTAAGGTGAGGTCCCGTGAATCTAACTCTGAAATAATGTAGGAATGATAACAAGATTGAAAGTCCTCCGAGTTTAGTGCCTTCTCCTGCCATGTCTCCATAATGGTATACATAGGAGACATGCTTAAAAAGTCAACACTAGGTGTTGAGTGAGAATCATAGGTTTAAGTGTTAGTGAATACAAGTTCCCTAGGCTACGTTGTTACAACCATCTAGGAAAATGTTGTGTGCATGTGATAATTGTGATGCATGCACAATTATCAGGAGTGGGGTGTGTTGCACTAAGCTCATGAACCACACGTTAACAATCAGGGTCATGTGGGCTGCAAACCCAATCATGAGGGGATGGGAAAGATAACTTGCCAAAGTTAATCCGTCAGTGGGTTCAAGTATAGTACTTATTGGTACCACCCAGAGAGGTGTTAATACCAACGGGAGTTGTCAAACTCCAATACATCTATCAACTATACTCGTGTTTGCGTGGGTAAAATATCCCAAACGATTAGATTCATGAATTTTAGTTATGTGGTGGTGGCAGTTAGTTTACTCGTGCAACAACCAAAGAAAAAGACTTGTATTCAGTTTTAAGTAAAGCAAATAGCACGTATCCCCCTCACAGGGTTTGTAAAGCATTTATAAAGCATTTTAAAAAGTGTGAGGCTACGAAAACTCACCTAGGCTTAGGGAATTCTAACTAGTGCAAAGAGTGACTCGGAGACTAGACTGCCTTACTCACGTATCCTGATGTTGTTGTAGTTGTGGATGTATGTCAAGCTTTAGTTGTTTAGTTTATGTTTCTTAAGTAATTATTCTTAGGGTTCTTAGAGTTTTAGATATAACACAACACCGTTCAGGCCATCACAATTTAGAAGAATAAGGCTCCTCACATGAAGCTCCCTACTATTGTATTATGTTATCAACATAATACCGTTCGGGCAATACTCCTCACATGAAGCTCCTTAATATTGAGTCATGTTGTTATTAAGGTTTAGTTATAAAATAACACAGTTCGGGCCATCATAATTCAGAAGTATATGCAATAATCGTTTGAGGAGTCAGGGCACTTTAAATCGTAAACCCAACAAACTCGTCAGAACGAAATATCCACATAGTACTCTTCACATGAATCTCCCTAGTATTGTGTTATGCTTCTAACTTTAAAATAGGTTTGCTATATATATGAAATAGTTTACTTTATACCCTTTAAGTTTAGTATATTTACAAAAACTACTCTAGACTTATAATACTTATAATACTTAGGTTTATAACTATCTAGACTTAACAATATTAGTCCCTATACTTATATATTTTAGGAAAATGACAGAAATGACCCTTGGACTTATAAGTTTTCTATATTTTCTCTTTATACCCTTAACTTTTTAACTTTTGCAAAACTAGTCCTTTTAAGTTTCTAACTTTTAAACTTTTTATCCTAGGGTTTTATAATTTTGCAAAAGGGGTCCTTATACTTATAACTTCTAAGAAATGTCAAAAATAGTCCCTAGACTTTATGTTTTCAGAAAAGTACTATATATACCCCTATGCATGGAAAACTTTGCAAAACTAGTCCTAATTCCATGCAAACTATATTTTTATGAAACAAAAGGTTTCATAGCTTATGTTTAACTAATATTAGCTTATATAAGTTACCTAAACTAGCTTAAGGCTTATGGAAAGGATTTATAGCACATAAAAGGCAATTCGACTCTATTTAGGGTTTTAAAAAAGAAAACTAACTAGTTCTAGTGTTCAAGGCTTAGGCAAGGGATCCTATGGGTTCTAAGGCAACCTATATCTATCCTAGGACTAATCTAAAAGCTAACCAAGAAACAAATTTGAGGTATAACCTAGATCAGGGAAGGGTTAACGCAGGGTTTAGGTTTCTAGGGCTCTCCTCGGCTCAAACCATAACTCGACAAAGGCAAGCTTAGCTTCGTTATAAATAGACGTAACACAGCTCGTGTACAAACTTCTAGGATCAGATATATGTGTGGTCGAAATAAAAAGAAGGTGTGATTGAAAGAAGAGGGTACGGGGGGTATGTTAATAGGTTACCAGGATTCGCCAAGTAATGGAGTAGGCGGTGGACGAAGCGAGAGGGGAGGCTAAAGTAATCTGAAGTTAAAGGAGAGGGTCGTGGCAGTCTAGGTGTGATGAGGATGTACTAGAGGTAGGCTAGGGGCTCACGGCCGGTTGTGGGTTATGGAGAGTCGAGAGTTTAGGTGGTGCGAAGTAAGGTATCACCTACTGATTGTCTTAGAGTGCTTAGGGTGCTAGTTGGTTTGGGTAAGGTGCTCAAGGGGCTTGGTTGTACAGGCTTTGAGGTGCTATAGGTACTTAGTTTTAGTTAAGTCTAGTTCTAATTAAATTACATACAAGTCGAGTTTAGGTTTGCCTAGGTCTTTGTGCAAAGTTAGCGTTCCTAAAAGTGTCTTAGTGACTAATCCTAAGTCCTAAGGGGCTTTTACTAAGTGGTGGTAACTTATAGGAAAGTTTTGGGAAGGTTTGACCTAGTTTTTGGGAAGTTATAACCTAGTTATGGTTTTGTGCCTAAGGGACTTGTACCTAAGCTCTAATGGGTTGTACTAGTGCCTAAAGTATCCTAATGTTCCTAGGGTAATTCATACTTAAGCCTTGGATACTTTCAAACTAGTTTAACTAAGTATATAGGGTTTAGTAAGCACATAGACCTAATTAGGGTTTATTTAGGGTTTATTATGGTTTTGTGGTAAGTTTAGTGTGTTAAATTGGTAAATTTACTTATTGTGGTGTTGTTGTGATCTTATGCTTGACATACCAAGGGTTTATAGGGTGTGAGTGTTTGAGTTATTTGGCTTGTGAGGATACGTGGGCAAGTCTAGAGAGTCATGCAAGTATAAAAAGCAAAAATTTACCTGTGAAATACCTACTATAGGTATTTGTAATGGGAATGATAGTGATGAGATTTTATGGGTTGTTACAGTCTTACCCCCTTAGAAGAAATCTCGTCCCGAGATTTTGAGGAACGTAGGAGTAGGGGAAAGAATGAGTCGAGAAAGATAAGAGGAAAGGAAAGAGTTGTACAAAGGTAGCAGGAATTGTTTTTACATGTGCCAAATACTTGGTCTCATTTGTTTATATCTCATTACTTACAAGTAATGCCATCCCAATCCTTGTAAGCAAGAGCTTATAAATTCATGATCCATTCGATTTATAACTTTCTTCTTAAAATGAAAGAGCGTCCTAATTCAATTTATAGAATAGTCATCATAAATCGTCCTTAAGTAGTATCGGCGGAAAACGGGAAAACTGATCCACATTTAAGGAAATGTGGGTCAAGAGTGTTTTGGAGACAAGTTCAAGTCACGATAGGGACAAGTTCAAGTCATGGTATAGACAAGTTCTAGTCATGACAGAGACAAGTTCTAGTCATGGTGGCTAGTTTTACAACCTCTCTGTTGAGCAACTAATCACCTGGTAGCTATGCCATGTTATGACTAGTGTGACGGACGTTATCTCATTCTTGCAACCTTTGCAAGGTGAGATTGTATAATACCATAGTCGAACATAATGAGGATTAAAGTTCGGCATAGATATTCTTACAAGATCTAACCAATAGAATCTTGCGATATAACGAGAAATACAAGTTCTAATTCTTAGAACATTGTAGGATGGGGTAGAGAGAGAATATAGAGGAGGAAAAATAGAGTGANTTTTAAAAAGAAAACTAACTAGTTCTAGTGTTCAAGGCTTAGGCAAGGGATCCTATGGGTTCTAAGGCAACCTATATCTATCCTAGGACTAATCTAAAGCTAAAAGAAACAAATTTGAGGTATACCTAGATCAGGGAAGGGTTAACGAGGGTTTAGGGTTTTCTAGGGCTTCTCTCGGCTCAAACCATAACTCGACAAGGGCAAGGCTTAGCTAGCTCGTTTACTAGACCTACTACAGCTCGTGTACAAACTCTAGGATCAGAATATGTGTGGTGAAAAAGAAGAGAAGGTGTGAGGTTTAAAGGAAGAGGGTACGGGGGTATTTATAGGGTACCAAGGAGTAGCGACCAAGTAATGGGAGTAGGAGGTGTCGAGGAGGGGGGAGGTAAGTAATCTGAGCTAAGGAGAGGTCGTGGCAGGTCTAGGTGGTGATGAGGATGAGCTAGGAGGTAGCTAGGGGGCTCCACAGGCCGGTTGTGGTTATGGAGAGTCGAGAGGTTGAAGGTGGTGACAAGTAGGTGCATCACCTACTTGATTGGGTACTTAGAGGTGCTAGGGTGCTAGGTTGGTTTGGGTAAGGTGCTAGGGTGCTTGGTTGTAAGGTTTGAGGTGCTATAGGTACTTAGTTTTAAGGTTTAAGTCTAGTTCTAACTTACTTACCTAAAGTGAGTTTAGGGTTTTGCCTAGGGTTTTGTGCCAAAGTTAGGTTCCTAAAAGTGTCTAGTGACTAATCCTATGTCCTAAGGGGCTTTTACTAAGTGGTGGTAACTTATAGGAAAGTTTTGGGAAGGTTTGACCTAGTTTTTGGGAAGTTATAACCTAGTTATTGTTTTGTGCCTAAGGGACTTGTACCTAAGCTCTTGGGTTGTACTAGTACCTAAAGTATCCTAATGTTCCTAGGGTAATGCATACTTAAGCCTTGGATACTTTCAAACTAGTTTAACTAAGCATATAGGGTTTAGTAAGCACATAGACCTAATTAGGGTTTATTTAGGATTTATTATGGTTTTGTGGTAAGTTTAGTGTGTTAAATTGGTAAATTTACTTATTGTGGTGTTGTTGTGATCTTATGCTTGACATACCAAGGGTTTATAGGGTGTGAGTGTTTGAGTTATTTGGCTTGTGAGGATACGTGGGCAAGTCTAGAGAGTCATGCAAATATAAAAAGCAAAAATTTACCTGTGAAATACCTACTATAGGTATTTGTAATGGGAATGATAGTGATGAGATTTTATGGGTTGTTACAGTCTTACCCCCTTAGAAGAAATCTCGTCCCGAGATTTTGAGGAACGTAGGAGTAGGGGAAAGAATGAGTCGAGAAAGATGAGAGGAAAGGAAAGAGTTGTACAAACGTAGCAGGAATTGTTTTTGCATGTGCCAAATACTTGGTCTCATTTGTTTATATCTCATTACTTACAAGTAATGGCATCCCAATCCTTGTAAGCAAGAGCTTATAAATTCATGATCCATTCGATTTATAACTTTCTTCTTAAAATGAAAGAGCGTCCTAATTCAATTTATAGAATAGTCATCATAAATCGTCCTTAAGTAGTATCGGCGGAAAACGGGAAAACTGATCCACATTTAAGGAAATGTGGGTCAAGAGTGTTTTGGAGACAAGTTCAAGTCACGATAGGGACAAGTTCAAGTCATGGTATAGACAAGTTCTAGTCATGACAGAGACAAGTTCTAGTCATGGTGGCTAGTTCTACAACCTCTCTGTTGAGCAACTAATCACCTGGTAGCTATGCCATGTTATGACTAGTGTGACGGACGTTATCTCATTCTTGCAACCTTTGCAAGGTGAGATTGTATAATACCATAGTCGAACATAATGAGGATTAAAGTTCGGCATAGATATTCTTACAAGATCTAACCAATAGAATCTTGCGATATAACGAGAAATACAAGTTCTAATTCTTAGAACATTGTAGGATGGGGTAGAGAGAGAATATAGAGGAGGAAAAATAGAGTGAAAAATGATGGAGGAACGAAAAGATTAAAAGGAGTGAAAGGATGGATGAAAGTGGAAGGGTGAATTTTTAGATGAGAGAGTGAAAAGGAAGGAAGGAAGGCAAGGGATGAAATAGGAAGGTATGAAGGAGGTAGGGATAACGGAGGAGTGGGTTTAAACAGAAGAGTAGGACTAAACGATAGAGTAGAAAGGCGGGAGAATGAAATTTGAAATGGGGAGAGTAGAAAAAGGCGGGAGAGTGAAAGTTGAATGAAAGGATGTGGGGAAACGGAAGAGTAGGGTTTAAAATGGAAGGATAAGATTAAACGAAGGAGTAAAAGTATAGGACACCTGTAAAGATAGTATCCTAAAGGATTTTTTTTTAAGATTTACTAGATTCCTCCAAGTTTTATTTCCCCCTAAGGTTCTTCTACTTTTCCTAACTAGTCCTAAACTTCTAAGGGTGATGTGTTTGGTTCTATTGAAGTAGAGGGTTCTAAAGTCGGAGAAGGTTTAAGTGGTTTCTTTCCTAAGGTTTTACTAGGAGGTCACTATTCCTAGGTAAGGTTTTGGGTTTTCTCTTTTGTTTCAAATTGTCTATTACTACGAGTATTACTATTATTATAAGTATTACTATTCCTAGGTACTTGAAACCAGTTAGGGTAGTATCCATGTTATCTTCTAAGTGTATTTCCTAAGGTATATCCTAAGAAATATAAAATTCTAAGATGTGATCTAATATCCTCAAATATCTTATCTCTGGTTATAGCTAATAACCTCAAGTTCTAAGTTTAGGTTATAAATTCTTTAGAGTAGATCTAGGATGTTCTAATGGTGTAATATTCCTAGGGGTTTCTAAATCCTAATAGTTATGTGGGAAATCCTAAAGGTTGGTTATTAGGTCTAGGTGATCTATATCCTTAAAAATAGTCTATTCCTATATGGTAGAAGCTTGCTTATGTACTTTTATAGTAGAAGCTTGCTAATGTGTCTATCCGAAACTAGGGGTTTAATGGTTTATGGTGGAGGTTTACTATTTAATCCTAAAATTCCTTATATCTAACCTATGTTCTAATCCTAATGTCTTTAATGAATTCTTATGCTAGGCTATATCTTATCATATAGGGATGTATTCTTAATTTTTCTATCTATCGGGGTAGGGATTTGGTTTCTAATCTATAAAACCTCAAAGATTCCTAATCTTATCTCTGATTTCCTTAAGGGTTTCTAACCTATCTTAGTGTCTAAGGCATTCTAAACTTAAGTTTATGTTTTCTAGGGATGTCCTAAAGTTATTTCTAACTTAAAGCAAGGGAATCCTAAAGAGTATGGTTCGGGTTTTACTAAGAGGGGAGGGGAAAACTAACTCAGGAATCATAGCAATCTAAGGAAGGGAAGAGGGAAAAGATAGGAATATGCTCATATATGATTACCATATATTTGCATATGGGATAGTTAGGGGTAGATTCTCTAACTAGGGGAATGACAGCTTTAAGGAAGCTATGGAAGTAGTGAGGATTTAGAGATCGAAAGAGAAAGAATTAAGATCTCTATGGTGTAGACTAAAAATTCTCACCATTGATAGAGGAAGTGTTTGGAAAGGATGGGTTTTAGGAAGGGAAGAAGTATAAGGGGAAGCTTAAAACAGTTTTGAGATTCTATGTATCTAAGGAATCGGGGTGGTTTATCCTAAGTTCCTAGGGGTAAGGGTTCGGGGTAGGTTATAACAAGTACCCAACTTGTCATAGTTTATAGGGTTGGTCTATACTCCTAGGGGGTTACTATAGGGTTAAGGATGACCTGAGGTAGGGAGAGGTATTCCTAAATCTAGTTTATCTAAATTATCTTAATTGAGGGGCACCAGGCAGTTTCTAAGACCTAACTTATTTTATTGATTTCCTATCTTACATATCATATAGGCACCAAATATTCTAGGGCATACTTCCTATGGTTATAAAAGGCATATTACTTAGGGTTTTTCTAAGGTTTTCCTAATTCCAAGAGATTGTATTTTCTAGGTTTGATTGATGATTTTCCTCATCATCATCAATCATCTTTTCTAAAGTGCATATCCTAAAACGGGCAAAAGCTATTTTATGGTGGTGTCTCATTTGGTTTTTCTGTATTTTAGCTACCTTAAAACGGTTTTCTTGTAAGGTATTTCTTAAACTACTATAGTCAGGTTGATTACCTAGGTTATTATCATGACCTTTTTCTATCTTCTCAAGAAGGTCAAGGAAAATTTCATCCAAGTTATTTAAAATTTCCTCTAATTGACTTTCTTGGTTTTTCTAAAGTTGTCGTAGTGGGGTTTTCTCCAAATTCATCTTTCCAAGATGAAATGGGAGGGTTTACTAAGTATGGGTTAGGTGCTAAAGTATAGGGTTGCCTAAGGTTATATCAAGGGGTATAGGCAGGGATAGGGTTCCTAGGTATACATGGTTCTTTAGAGAGAAAGAAACCATGGGGTTCTAATCTAGGTGTGGGGAATGTTGGATGTAAAACAGGGTTTAGGGGAGTTATAGGTGATCCCTTAGCATAGAAACCTAAGGGTGAAGGTGTATCTAAACTATTCCTAATGTCTCCTAAGGTATAAGGAAGGTAGGGTTTAGGGGAATAATCTAGTACCTTCGGAGAGGAAAGATCATTCTCCGGATGTAGACTAGATGAGACGGAGGTAGAGTAGCGGGGAGTAGACATAACTGTATAATAGTAAAAATACTGTAAATCATTTAGCAGCTAGGCAGGCAATTACTATACTAACCTTAGCATGTATGATTACGGAGGATGGCAGGGGCACTGAGGATTTTCTCGTGTTTAGGAAAATTAGTTGTAGTTTAGGTTTTCATCTTGTTCTCTACAACTGATGCTCTGATACCAATCTGTAACACCCCCATTTTCACGGTTCGCAGCGGATTTAGGGTTGGGGTATTACTTCATGGAATCACAGTTACAGTAATAGAAAACGACTTAAAAAGAGACGTTTTTTATAAATATGTTATCATTCATTAAAATATCAGAGTTTTATTAAGGTGAGGTCCCGTGAATCCAAGTGTGAAATAGTGTAGGAATGATAACAAGATTGAAAGTTCTCCGAGTTCAGTGCCTTCTCCTGCCATGTCTCTATAATGGTATACCTAGGATACATGCNACAGTAATAGAAAACGACTCGAAAAGAGACGTTTTTTATAAATATGTTATCATTCATTAAAATATCAGAGTTTTATTAAGGTGAGGTCCCGTGAATCCAAGTGTGAAAGAGTGTAGGAATGATAACAAGATTGAAAGTTCTCCGAGTTCGGTGCCTTCTCCTGCCATGTCTCCAAAATGGTATACCTAGGATACATGCTTAAAAAGTCAACACTAGGTGTTGAGTGAGAATCATAGGTTTAAGTGTTAGTGAATACAAGTTCCCTGGGCTACGTTGTTACACCCATCTAGGAAAATGTTGTGTGTGTGTGATAATTGTGATGCGTGCACAATTATCAGGAGTGGGGCGTGTTACACTAAGCTCATGAACCACATGTTAACAATCCGGGTCATGTGGGCTGCAGACCCAATCATGAGGGGATGGGAAGGATAACTTGCCAAAGTTAATCCGTCAGTGGGTTCAAGTATATTACTTATTGGTACCACCCAGAGAGGTGTTAATACTCGCGTTCCTGTGGGTAAAATATCCCAAACGATTAGATTCGTGAATTTTAGTTATGTAGTGGTGGCAGTTAGTTTACTCGTGCAACAACCAAAGAAAAAGATGTGTAATCGGTTTTAAGTAAAGCAAGTAGCACGTATCCCTCTCACATGGTTTGTAAAGCATTTAGAAAGCATTTTAAAAAGTGTGAGGCTACGAAAACTCACCTGGGCTTAGGGAATTCTAACTAGTGCAAAGAGTGACTCAGAAACTAGACTGCATTACTCACGTATCCTGATGTTGTTGTAGTTGTGGATGTATGTCAAGCTTTAGTTGTTTAGTTTATGTTTCTTAAGTAATTATTCTTAGGGTTCTTAGAGTTTTAGATATAACACAACACCGTTCAGGCCATCACAATTCAGAAGTATAAGACTCCTCACATGAAGCTCCCTACTATTGTATTATGTTATCAACATTATACCATTCGGGCCATCATAATTCAGAAGTTAATACTCCTCACATGAAGCTTCTTACAATTGAGTCATGTTGTTATTAAGGTTTAGTTATAACGTAACACCGTTCGGGCCGTCAGGGCACTTTAAATCGTAAACCCAACAAACTCGTCAGAACAAAATATCCACATAGTACTCCTCACATGAAGCTCCCTAGTATTGTGTATTGCTTCTAACTTTAAAATATATTTGCTATATATATGAAATAGATTACTTTATTCCCTTTAAGTTTAGTATATTTACAAAAACTACTCTAGACTTATAATACTTATAATACTTAGGTTTATAACTATCTAGACTTAACACTATTAGTCCCTATACTTCTATATTTTAGGAAAATGATAGATATGACCCTAGGACTTATAAGTTTTCTATATTTTCCCTTTTTACCCTTAACTTTATATCTTTTGTAAAACTAGTCCTATTAAGTTTATAAGTTTTTAACTTTTTATCCTAGGGTTTTATAATTTTGCAAAAGGGGTCCTTATACTTACAACTTCTAAGAAATGTAAAAATAGTCCCTAGACTGTATGTTTTTAGAAAATTACCACATATACCCCTATGCATGGAAAACTTTGCAAAACTAGTCCTAATTCCATGCAAACTATATTTTTATGAAACAAAAAGGTTTCCTAGCTTATGTTTAACTAATATTAGCTTATCTAAGTTACCTAAACTAGCTTAAGGTTTATGGAAAGGACTTATAGCACATAAAAGGAAATTCGACTCTATTTAGGGTTTTAAAAAGAAAACTAACTAGTTCTAGTGTTCAAGGCTTAGGCAAGGGATCCTATGGGTTCTAAGGCAACCTATATCTATCTTAGGACTAATCTAAAGCTAAAGAAGCAAAGTTGAGGCTTACCTAGGTCGGGGAAGGGTTAACGAGGGTTTAGGGTTTTCTAGGGCTTCTCTCGGCTTAAACCACAACTCGACAAGGGCAAGGCATAGCTAGCTCGTTTCCTAGACCTACTACAGCTCATGTACAACCTCTAGGACCAGAATATGTGTGGTGAAAAAGAAGAGAAGGTGTGAGGTTGAAAGGAAGAGGGTACGGGGGTATTTATAGGGTAGCGAGGAGTAGCGACCAAGTAATGGGAGTAGGAGGTGTCGAGTAGGGGGGAGGTGAGTAATCTGAGCTAGGAAGAGGTCGTGGCAGGTCTAGGTGGCGATGAGGATCAGCTAGGAGGTAGGTAGGGGGCGCCACTTGCCGTTGTGGTTATGGAGAGTCGAGAGGTTGAAGGTGGTGACAAGTAGGTGCATCACCTACTTTCTTGGTTGCTTAGAGGTTCTATGGTACTAGATTGGTTAGGGTAAGGTGCTAGGTGCTTGGTTGTAAGGTTTGAGGTGCTATAGGTACTTAGTTTTAAGGTTTAAGTCTTGTTCTAACCTAGTTTTACCTAAAGTGAGTTTAGGGTTTTGCCTAGGGTTTTATGCCTAAGTTAGGTTCCTATGAGTGTCTAGTGACTAATCCTAAGTCCTAATGTGCTTATACTAAGCGATGGTAGCTTATAGGAATGTTTTGGGAAGGTTTGACCTAGTTTTTTGGAAGTTATAACCTAGTTATGGTTTTGTGCCTAACGGACTTGTACCTAAGCTCTAATGGGTTGTACTAGTAAGTAGTACCTAAAGTATCCTAATGTTCCTAGGGTAATTCATACTTAAGCCTTGGACACTTTCAAACTAGTTTAACTAAGCATATAGGGTTTAGTAAGCACATAGACCTAATTAGGGTTTATTTAGGGTTTATTATGGTTTTGTGGTAAGTTTATTGTGTTAGATTGGTAAATTTACTTATTGTGGTGTTGTTGTGATCTTATACTTGACATACCATGGGTTTATAAGGTGTGAGTGTTTGAGTTTTTTTGGCTTGTGCGGATACGTGGGCAAGTCTAGAGAGTCATGCAAGTATAAAAAGCAAAAATTTACCTGTGAAATACCTACTATAGGTATTTGTAATGGGAATGATAGTGATGAGATTTTGTGAGTTGTTACATATCCGCTCCAACGCCTCATTAATCCTGAAATGAACATATGAACAATTATGAACGAATATGAACAATTTAAATAATATGTTAATACATACGAGGCCATAAACACGGGAATTTAATGTGTAAAGTATCATATACTTTGATGTCATCATGCACCTACTTGTTTGAGGTTCTTAGAGGTGCTAGGGTGTGTGCTAAGCATGAATAAGGTGCTAGGCTAGGTGCTTGAGGTGTTTGACGTGCTTAGGGTACTTAGTTTTAGGATTAGGGTTAAGTTAGGTTTAGTTTAGTCCTAATTTGTTTTAGCGAGTGATTAAGGTCTAGCTTAGGGTTTAGTGCCTAGGTTAGGGTCCTATGAGTGTCTAATGACTAATCCTAAGTCCTAAGAAGCTTATACTAAGTGGTGGTAGCTTATGGGAAAGATTTGGAAAGGTTTGGCCTAGTTTCCGGGAAGTTATAACCTAGTTATGGTTTTGTGCCTAAGGGACTTGTACCTAAGCTCTAATGGGTTGTACTAGTTCCTAAGGGTCCTAAGGTATCCTAATGTTCCTAAAGTAACTCATACTTAAGCCTTGGACACTTTCAAACTAGTTTAGTTAAGCATATAGGGTTTAGTAAGCACATAGGTCTAATTAGGGTTTAATTAGGGTTTGTTAGGGTTCTGTGATATGTTTAGTGTGTTAGATTGGTAGATTACTTATTATGGTGTTTTTGTGATCTTATGCTTGACATACCAGAGGTTTATAGGATGTGAGTGTTGAGTTATTTGGCTTGTGTGGATACGTGGGCAGGTCTAGAGAGTCATGAAAGTAATGAATGCACATAAAAAGCAAAAATTTACCTGTGAAATACCTACTATAGGTATTTGTAATGGGAATGATAGTGATGAGATTTTGTGGGTTGTTACAGTCTTACCCCCTTAGAAGAAATCTCGTCCCGTGATTTTGATAAACGTAGGAGTAGGGGAAACAATGAGTCGAGAAAGATAAGAGGAAGAAGAGTGTTGTACAAACGGAGTAGGAAATGTTTGTACGTGTGCCAGATACTTGGTCTCATTTGTTTATATCTCATTACTTACAAGTATTGGAGTCCCAATTCTTGTAAGAAAGAGCTTATAAATTCATGATCCATTCGATTTATAACTTTCTTCTTAAAATGAAAGAGCGTCCAAATTCATTTTAATAGAATAGTCATCATAAATCGTCCTTAAGTAGTATCGGCAGAAAAACGGAAAGTGCGTTCCACATTTAAGGAAATGTGGTCTAAGAATGTTTTGGAGACAAGTTCCAGTTATGGTAGAAACAAGTTCAAGCCATGGTGAAGACAAGTTCAAGCCATGGTAGAGACAAGTAGTCGCCATGATAGAGACAAGTTCTAGCCACGGTAGATACGAGTTCTAGTCATAGTAGAAACGAGTTCTAGTCATGGTGGCCAGTTCTACAACCTCTCTGTTGAGCAACTAGTCACCTGGTAGTTATACCATGTTCTGACTAAGGTGACGGATGTAATCTCATTCTTGCAACTTTTGCAAGGCGAGATAGTATAATATCATAGCCGAACATAATGAGGATTAAGGTTTGGCATAGATATTCTTACAAGATCTAACTAATAGAATCTTGCGACATGACGAGAAATACAAGTTCTAATCCTTAGAACATTGTAGGATGGGGTAGGGAGAGAATATAGAGTAGGAAAAATAAAGTGAAAAATGTCGGAGGAATGAAAGGATGGATGAAAAAAATAAGAAGGAGTGGGGCGGAAAGAGGAAAGGCAAGGGATGATAGAGGAAGGTATGAAGGAGTGAGAGATAACGAAGGAGTGGGTTTAAACAGAAGAGTAGGATTAAACGGTGGAGTAAAAGTATAGGATACCTGTAAAGATAGTATCCTAATGGAATTTTTATATTTACTAGATTCCTCCAAGATTGGTTTTCCCCCTAAGGTTCTTCTAATTTTCCTAACTAATCCTAAACTTCTAAGGGTGATGTGTTTGGTTCTATCGAAGTATAGGGTTCTAAAGTGGGAGAAGGTTTAGGTGGTTTCTTTCCTAAGGGATTACTAGGAGTATCCTTTTTCTTAGGCAACATTCCGGATTCCTCTTTTGTCCTAAGTTGTCTATTATTACTAGTATCACTATTATTACAAGTATTACTATTCATAGGTACTTGAAACCAGTTAGGGTAGTGTCCATAGCATCTTTTAAGTGAAATCCCTAATGTGTATCCTAAGAAACATCAAATCCTAAAATGTAATCTAATATCCTCAAATATCTTTATTCTAGTTATAGCTAATAACCTCGAGTTCTAAGTCTAGGTTAAAAATTCTTAGGGTAGGTTCGGGATATTCTAATGGTGCAATATTCCTAGGGGTTTCTAAATTCTCAAAGTTATGTGGGAAATCCTAACAAAGGTTGGTTACTAGGTCTAGGTAAACTATATCCTCAAAAACGGTTTGTTCATATATGGTAGAAGCTTGCTAATGTGTCTATCCTAAACTAGGGGTTTAAAGGTTTAAGGTGGAGGTTTACCATTTAATCCTTTGTTTTTCCTAAAATTCCTTATATTCTATTCTAATGTCCTCAATATCAAGTAAAATTCCTATCTTAGGCTAAATCCTATCTTATAGGGATGTCTTCCTAATTTTTCTATCTATCGGGGTAGGGATTCTAATTTGGTTTCTAACCTATGAAACCTTAAATATTCCTAATCTTATTTTCTATTTCCTCAAGGGTTTCTTAGATAACCTATCTTAATAATCTAAGGTATTCTATACTTAAGCTTATGTATTCTAGGGGTATTCTAAAGTTATTTCTAACCTCAAGTATGGGAATCCTAAAGTGTATGGTTCGGGTTTTACTAAGAGGGGAGGAGAAAACTAACTCGGGAATCATAGTGATCCAAGGAAGTAAAGAGGGAAGGATAGGAATATGCTTATATATGACTATCATATATTTGCATATGGGATAGTTAGGGGTAGATTCTCTAACTAGGGGAATGATAGCTTAAAAAAGCTAAGGAAGTAGTGGGGATTTAGAGATCGGACGAGAAAGAATTCAGATCTCTATGGTGTAGAATAAGAATTCTCACCATTGATAAGGGAGGTATTTAAAGGGATTGGGTTTTAGAAAGGGATGGAGTATGAGGAGAGTTTAAAACAATTTTGAGAATCTATGAATCTAAGGCATCGGGGTGGTTTATACTAAATTCCTAAAGGTAAGGGTTCGGGGTAGGTTATAACAAGTACCTAACTTGTCATATTTTATGGGGTAAGTCTATATTCCTAGGGGTTACTATAGGGTTAGGGATGGCCTAAGGTAACAAGAGGCATACCTAAATCTAGTTTATCTAAATAATTCTAATTGAGGGGCACTAGGTAGTTTCTAAAACATAACTTATTTTATTGATTTCCTATCTTACATATCCTATAGGCACTGATTATTCTAAGGCATAACTCCTAAGGCTATAAAAGGCATATTACTTATGGGTTTCTAAGGTTTTCGTAATTCCAAGAGTTTGTGTTTGTGGTGTTTTCAAAGTTTGATTGATGACATTCCTCATCATCATCAATCATCTTTTCTAAAGTACAAATCCTAAAACGGGCAAAAGCTATCTTATGGTGGTGTCTCATTTGATATTTCTGTATTTTAGCTACCTTAAAANTTTACTTCCTTGGATCACTATGATTCCCGAGTTAGTTTTCTCCTCCCCTCTTAGTAAAACCCGAACCATACACTTTAGGATTCCCATACTTAAGCTTATGTATTCTAGGGGTATTCTAAAGTTATTTCTAACCTCAAGTATGGGAATCCTAAAGTGTATGGTTCGGGTTTTACTAAGAGGGGAGGAGAAAACTAACTCGGGAATCATAGTGATCCAAGGAAGTAAAGAGGGAAGGATAGGAATATGCTTATATATGACTATCATATATTTGCATATGGGATAGTTAGGGGTAGATTCTCTAACTAGGGGAATGATAGCTTAAAAAAGCTAAGGAAGTAGTGGGGATTTAGAGATCGGACGAGAAAGAATTCAGATCTCTATGGTGTAGAATAAGAATTCTCACCATTGATAAGGGAGGTATTTAAAGGGATTGGGTTTTAGAAAGGGATGGAGTATGAGGAGAGTTTAAAACAATTTTGAGAATCTATGAATCTAAGGCATCGGGGTGGTTTATACTAAATTCCTAAAGGTAAGGGTTCGGGGTAGGTTATAACAAGTACCTAACTTGTCATATTTTATGGGGTAAGTCTATATTCCTAGGGGTTACTATAGGGTTAGGGATGGCCTAAGGTAACAAGAGGCATACCTAAATCTAGTTTATCTAAATAATTCTAATTGAGGGGCACTAGGTAGTTTCTAAAACATAACTTATTTTATTGATTTCCTATCTTACATATCCTATAGGCACTGATTATTCTAAGGCATAACTCCTAAGGCTATAAAAGGCATATTACTTATGGGTTTCTAAGGTTTTCGTAATTCCAAGAGTTTGTGTTTGTGGTGTTTTCAAAGTTTGATTGATGACATTCCTCATCATCATCAATCATCTTTTCTAAAGTACAAATCCTAAAACGGGCAAAAGCTATCTTATGGTGGTGTCTCATTTGATATTTCTGTATTTTAGCTACCTTAAAACGGATTTCTTGTAGGGTATTTCTTAAACTACTATAGTCAGGTTGATTACCTAAGTTATTATCATGACCTTTTTCTATTTTCTCAAGGAGGTCAAGGAAAATTTCATCTAAGTTATTTAAAATTTCCTCTAACTGATTTTCCTGATTTTCTAAAGTTGTCCTAGTGGGATTTTCTCCAAATTAATCGCTACAAGATGAAATGGGAGGGTTTACTAAATAAGGGTCAGGTGCTTAAGTATAGGGTTGCCTAAGGTCATTTCTAGGGGCATAGGTTGGGATAGGATTCCTAGGTATACATAGTTCTCTAGAGAGAAAGAAACCATGTGGTTCTAATCTAGGTGTGGGGAATGGTGGATGTAAAATAGGGTTTAGGGGAGTAATAGGTGATGCCTTAGCATAGAAATCTCTTAAGTGTTTTAAGTTTGGGTTATCTATGAAAGGTGTAAAACCTAAGGACGAAGGTGTATCTAAACTATTCCTAGAGTCTCCTAAGGGATTGGGAAGGTATGATTTAGGGGAATAATCTAGTACACTCGGAGAGGAAAGAACATTCTTCGGATGTAAAATAGATGAGACGGGGGTAGAATAGCGGGGAGTAGACATAACTATATAATAGTAAAAATATTATAAATCATTTAGCAGTTAAACAGGCAATTACTATACTAACCTTTGCACGTATGGTTACGGAGGATGGCAGGGGCACTGAGGACTTTATCGAGTTTAGGAAAAATAGTTGTAGTTTAGGTTTTTACCTTGTTCTCTACAACTGATGCTCTAATACCAATCTTTAACACCCCCATTTTCACGGTTTGTAGCGGATTTAGGGTTGGGGTATTACTTCATGGAATCACAGTTATAGTAATAGAAAACGACTCGAAAAGAGACTTTTATAGAAATTTAGTTATCATTCATTTGATTATCAGAGTTTTTATAGTAAAAGATATACTTTTACTATTGATGAGGTCCCAAAGTCTAAGCGGTATGTTGTGTTTGAAAGATAACCGGTTTGAAAGTCCTTCAAGTTCAGTGCCTCCTTCTTCCATAACTCCGTAGTAATGATATACCTAGGATACATGCTTAAAAATTCAACACTAGGTGTTGAGTGAGAGTCATAGGTTTAAGTGTTAGTGAATACAACTTCTCTGGGCTACGTTGTTACACCCATCTGGGAAAATGTTGTGTATGTGTGTGATAATTGTGACGCATGCACAAGTATCAAGAGTGGGGTATGTTGCACTAAGCTCATGAACCACACGTTAACAATCTGGGTCATGGTGGCTGCAGACCCTACCATGAGGGGATGTGAATGATAACTTGCCAAAGTTAATCATTTAGTGGGTTCAAATATAGTACTTATTGATACCATCCAGAAAGATGTAGTATCAACGGGAGTTGTCAAACTCCAATAGATCTATCAACTATATTCGCGTTCGCGTGGGTAAAATATCCCAAACGATTAGATTCATGAATTTTAGTTATCCAGTGGTGGCAGATAGTTTACTCGTGCAACAACCAAACTAAAAGACTTGTATTCGGTTTAAAGTAAAGCAAGTAGCAAGTATCCCCCTCATAGGGTTTGAAAAGAATTTTGAGTGAAAAGTTTAAAAAGATGTGAGGCTATGAAAACTCACGGAAAAATAGTGTGAGGCTATGAAAACTCACGGAAAAAGAGTGTGAGGCTATGAAAACTCGCCTGGGCTTAGGGAAATCTTATTGATGCAAAAGTGACTCGGAAACTAGACTGCCTTACTCACGTATCCTGATGTTGTTGTAGTTGTGGATGTATGTCAAGCTTTATTTGTTTTGTTTATGTTTTCTTAAGTAATCATTCTTAGGGTTTTTAGGGTTTTAGATATATCACAAAACCATTCAGGCCATCACAATTCAGAAGTATAAGACTCCTCACATGAAGCTCCCTACTATTGTATTTTGCTATGAACATAATACCGTTCGGGCCATCATAATTCAGAAGTTAATACTCCTCACATGAAGCTCCTTACTATTGAGTTATGAATTTATTTAGAGTTTAGTTATAACGTAACACTGTTCGAGCCATCATAATTCAGAAGTACATGCAATAATCGTTTGAGGAGCCAGGGACTTTAAATTGTAAACCCAGCAAACTCGTCAAAACGAAATATCCACATAATACTTCTAACTTTAATATTTTTACTTTATACCCTTATAGTTTGACATATTTTCAAAATCTACCCTAACTTATAATACTTATATGATTTAGGTTTATAACTATCTAGACTTGACACAATTAATCCCTATACTTCTATATTTTAGGAAAATGACAGAAATGACCCTTGAACTTATAAGTTTTCTATATTTTACATTTAGACCCTTAACTTTATAACTTTTGCAAAACTAGTCCTTTTAAGTTTATAACTATTTAACTTTTTATCCTAAGGTTTTATAACTTTGCAAAAGGGTCCTTATATTTATAACTTCTAAGAATTGTCAAAAACAGTCCCTAAACTTAATATTTTCAGAAGGTTAACATATATACCCCTATGCATGGAAAACTTTGCAAAACAAGTCCTAATTCCATGCAAACTATATTTTTATGAAACAAAAAGGTTTCCTAGCTTATTTTTAACTCATATTAGCTTGTCTAAGTTATCTAAACTAGTTTAGGGCTTATGGAAAGGACTTATAGCATGTTAAAGGCAATTCGATAGGTTTTAGGGTTTTAAAAGAAAAACTAGCAAGTTTAAGTGATCAAGGCTTAGGCAAGGGTTCCTATGGGATCTAAGGCCTCCTAATACTATCCTAAGACTAAAATAAAGCTAAAGAAATCAAAATGGAAGGCTTACTTTACTAACTAGGTTTTAACAAGGGGTATGTCTTGGGTTTAGGGTTTCCTCGAGCAAAATAAACTCGACAAGGTATGTCTAGGGTTTAGGGTTTCCTCGGCCAAAATAACCTCGACAAGGGTCCTTGGCTTGCTTTGCTCGACTCGTAGGCCTAATATAGCTCAAACACTACTACTACAGAATATTTTGTGGTGAAGAAGAGAAATGGTGTGCTTTGAAATGAGGAGGGGTACGAGCTATTTATAATGTCCGTGAGGAGTAGCAAGCAAGCAAAGCAAGGTAGAGGTGTCGAGGGGGGGAAAGGTGACTAGGACGAGCTATCTATGACTAACCTAAGCTATGGTATGACAAGGATGGCCTATATGGCGGTTTTAGGGTTCATGTGTTTGAAATGGAAATGCGGGAGGAAGGAGGTGACAAGTAGGTGATGCACCTACTTGTGTGTGGTGCTTAGAGGTGTTAGTGTGTGTGCTAAGCATGACTAAGGTGCTAGGCTAGGTGCTTGAGGTGTTTGAGGTGCTTAGGGTACTTAGTTTTAGGATTAGGGTTAAGTTAGGTTTAGTTTAGTCCTAATTTGGTTTAGCGAGTGATTAAGGTCAAGCTTAGGGTTTAGTGTCTAGGTTAGGGTCCTATGAGTGTCTAATGACTAATCCTAAGTCCTAAGAATCTTATACTATGTGGTGGTAGCTTATGGGAATGATTTGGGAAGGTTTGGCCTAGTTTCCGGGAAGTTATAACCTAGTCATGGTTTTGTGCCTAAGGGNTAGTTTAGTCCTAATTTGGTTTAGCGAGTGATTAAGGTCAAGCTTAGGGTTTAGTGTCTAGGTTAGGGTCCTATGAGTGTCTAATGACTAATCCTAAGTCCTAAGAATCTTATACTATGTGGTGGTAGCTTATGGGAATGATTTGGGAAGGTTTGGCCTAGTTTCCGGGAAGTTATAACCTAGTCATGGTTTTGTGCCTAAGGGACTTGTACCTAAGCTCTAATGGGTTGTACTAGTGCCTAAGGGCCCTAAGGTATCCTAATGTTCCTAAAGTAACTCATACTTAAGCCTTGGACACTTTCAAACTAGTTTAGTTAAGCATATAGCGTTTAGTAAGCACATAGGTCTAATTAGGGTTTAATTAGGGTTTGTTAGGGTTCTGTGATTTGTTTAGTGTGTTAGATTGGTAGATTACTTATTATGGTGTTGTTGTGATCTTATGGTTGACATACCAGAGGTTTATAGGATGTGAGTGTTGACTTATTTGGCTTGTATGGATACGTGGGCAGGTCTAGAGAGTCATGCAAGTAATGAATGCACATACAAAGCAAAAATTTACCTGTGAAATACCTATTATAGGTATTTGTAATGGGAATGATAGTGATGAGATTTTGCGGGTTGTTACATTAGCACGTTGGGAATGGAAACCAAAAGGAATTACCTCCTCATCCAATCCCAATGGTGTATCAATGACCTTTGATAGATATAATTATATTGATACACGAGGCAAATCCAAGTCAATTATGGCTTGGGTCTCCAAAAGAAACTAACTCCTTTATTTTATGTGCAGGGATATCCAAAGACTAAAATAGAAGATCAAGGTTATTCAGATAGTGGATGTTCAAGGCACATGACTGGAAACAAGTCCTATCTTTCAGATTTCAAACCTTTAGATGGACAATTTGTCAGCTTTGGAGGTGGAGTTGGTGGTAAAGTTTATGGTAAAGGTACAATCAGAAGTAGAAACTTGGACTTTGAACCTGTGTACTATGTGAAAGAGCTTAAGTACAATCTCTTCAGTGTGTCACAAATTTGTGACAAGAAAAACAAAGTTCTCTTTACTGAAAATGAATGTTTTGTACTTGACAAGGACTTTAAGATGCCTGATGAAAGTCAGATACTTCTTAAAATTCCTATACAAGGCAATTTATACTGTTTTGATATGAAGAACATTGTTTCTAAAGATGATTTTACTTGCTTAATTGCAAAGGCCACATTGGATGAGTCCATGTTATGGCACAGAAGACTTGGTCACATAAACTTTAAAACCATAAATAAAATTGTTAAAGATGGTTTGGTAAGAGGTTTACCTCAGAAAAGATTTGAAAATGATCAAACTTGTGTTGCATGTCTTAAAGGCAAGCAACACAGAGCTTCTTGCAAAACAAAGGCTTTTAACTCTATTGCTCACCCACTATATATGTTGCATGTGGACTTGTTTGGTCCTACATCTGTGAGTAGCATAAATCTTAAGAAGTATTGTCTTCTTGTGACTGATGATTTAGAAGATTTACATGAGTTTTCTTTCTTAGAACTAAGGATGAAATAACTGGTATTCTTAAGACTTTTATAACAGAAGTAGAAAACCTAGTTGATAAGAAAGTTAAAATTATCAGGTGTGACATTGGGACAGAGTTTAAGAATAGAGTTATAGATTATTTTTGCAGAGAAAAGGGTATTAAGAGAGAATTTAGTGTAGCTAGAACTCCTCAGCAGAATGGAGTAGCTGAGAGGAGAAATAGGACACTTATAGAGGCTGCTAGAACCATGTTGGTAGATTCTAAATTGCCAATCACCTTTTGGCTGAAGCAGTCAACACTGCTTGCTATGTCCAAAACAGGGTTTTAGTGGTAAAAACAAAGAACAAGACACCTTATGAATTATTTAGAGGTAGAACTCCTGCGTTAGACTTCATGAGACCATTTAGATGTCATGTCACTATTCACAATACCATAGATCATCTGGGTAAGTTTGATGGAAAGTCAGATGAAGGCTACTTTGTTGGGTACTCTATGGTTAGTAAAGCCGTTAGGGTATNAAACAGGGTTTTAGTGGTAAAAACAAAGAACAAGACACCTTATGAATTATTTAGAGGTAGAACTCCTGCGTTAGACTTCATGAGACCATTTAGATGTCATGTCACTATTCACAATACCATAGATCATCTGGGTAAGTTTGATGGAAAGTCAGATGAAGGCTACTTTGTTGGGTACTCTATGGTTAGTAAAGCCGTTAGGGTATACAACTGAAGGACCAAAAAGATAGAAGAAAATCTACATGTTAAGTTTCTAGAAAATAGACCCAATGTTGCAGGTACAGGTACAGAATGGTTGTTTGATCTTTATACTCTAACCCATACCATGAATTATGTACCTATTTCTGTAGGTACAAGTACTAATGATTTTGCAGGTTCAGAAGAGCTTGTTGATGATGATGAACCAGGCAAGGATCAAGAGGATGATCAAGATCAGATCATTATGCCAATTTGGTACTTTGCAGGTGATGATTTTGTATCAAAGATTGGAGATTCACAACCTTCTAATGATGCTGGAAAAGAAGGTGATGGAAATGTGTTCAAAGCAGTTGATGTGAACACTCAAAACAAAGAGAATCCTGAAAGCAGTGGAAATGTTGATTCCACTGCTAGGCCAGAAGTTTACACTGCTGTACCAAATGTGGAAAATGTAACTTCAATTTCTCAAGAAGCCCAAACCATTGATGTTTAAATATCCAATATGCCTACTGCATGTGAAGTTCCTCAAACTCCCCACACCACAATTCACAAACACACATCCACTTGAAAATGTGATAGGAGATGTACAATCTGGAGTGAAGACTAGAAGATAGACACAAATGGCTGATATTCATGGTTTTATCAGTGAAGTCTATGAATCCAAGAACCATGAAGGCAAGAATGAATGTCTGTTTATGTGCTTTCTATCACAAATGGAAGCAAAGAATGTGTTCAAGGCACTTGAAGATGAAAGCTGGGTAGAAGTAATGCAAGAGGAATTGCTCCAATTTAAGATTCAGAAAGTTTGGTTGCTTGTGGATTTACCTAAAGGAATGAAGGTAATAGGTACCAAGTGGGTGTTCAAAAACAAGAAAGATGAAAGGGGAATAGTCATCAGGAACAAGGCTAGGCTTGTGGCACAAGGATACACTCAAGAGGAGGTATTGATTATGAAGAGGTGTTTGCCCCAGTTGCAAAATTGAGGCAATTAGGCTTTTTCTAGCCTATGCATCCTTTATTGGCTTCACAGTCTATCAAATAGATGTAAAGAGTGCCTTTCTCTATGGGAAAATTGATGAGGAGGTGTATGTTTCACAACCTCCAGATTTTGAAAATCCAGACCATCCAAACAAAGTGTATAAGATGATCAAAGCTTTGTATGGTCTACATCTTTATCCAAGGAAGTGGTATGAAACCCTTGCAAATTATCTTATGACTAACGGGTTTCATAGAGGCAAAATTGATCAAAATTTGTTCATCGAGAAAGACAAGGGTGATATCTTACTGGTTCAAGTATATGTTGATGATATTATCTTTGGCTGTACAAAGCAAGAGATGTGCAAAGAATTTGAGAAGCTAATGAAAGATGAGTTTCAAATGAGTTCTATGGGAGAGCTCACATTCTTTTTGGGACTTCAAGTACAACAAAGGCCAGATGGTATTTTTATCAATCAAGATAAATATGTGGCTGAGATTCTAAGGAAGTTCAAATTCACTGATGCTGAGTTCTCTAGCACACCTGCAGACAAGACTACACATCTCCTTTTGAAGGAAAATAGTGGAGAAGCAGTTGATGTACAAACTTATAGGTCAATGATTGGTTCTTTGATGTATCTCACTTCATCAAGGCTAGACATTATGTTTGCAGTTTGTACTTATGCAAGGTTTCAGGTCATTCCCAAAATATCTCATAGGACTGCTGTGAAGAAGATTTTCAAATATCTCAAAGCATATCCTCATTTGGGATTATGGTATCCTAAGGAATCTCCTATGGAGTTGTTTACATACTCAGATAGTGATTATGCTGGTGCAAGCTTGGATAGAAAATCAACAACAGGTGGATGCCAATTTCTTGGATGTAGATTGGTGTCATGGCAGTGCAAGAAGTGAACAATGGTGGCAACTTCATCAACTTAGGCAGAATATGTGGCTGCTGCAAGTTGCTGTGCTCAAGTCTTATGGCTTCAAAACCAATTATTGAACTATGCGTACAATTTTATGAACACCATTATTTATCATACTAAAACTAAGCATATTGAGATTAGATATCATTTTATAAGAGATTGTTATGAGAAAAAGTTAATTCAAAGTTATCAAAATTCACACTGATGATAACTATGCTGATTTATTAACAAAAGTTCTTGATGTGGGAAGGTTTCAGTACCTGTTAACAGGTATTGGAATGCTAAACCCTTAAACTTTTGATGTCTAATAGTCTTTTGTGTTGAGGGGAGGATTTTTGTACTGTTAATTATTGTATATGTTTGCAGATTTTTTGTATATTGTTTGTCCGCTAACACTTTTGCAGAAGCTAAAGTCAACCACTAACAACTCAATGAAAAGTAAAACTTGCAATTTTATTCAAAAAGGAAAAGTTTCATTACATAATCAGAGTGGTTCAAAACATCAAGACAATAAAAGACAACCTAAACCAACTACTTAGCCCTTTTTCCTAAAAGCCAGGCATGGTCTTGTGCACTCATTTGGCTTGGTTCTGCATAGCATTCTGCATCTTTGGAGCAGGAAGACCTAGCACTTGTTTTGGAGGCTTTGGCAATGGGGTCCTCCTACTTGAGGTTGCAGCATTCTCATCAGTGGCTAAGCAAATTGGCTCTTTGTCATCTAAATGGAAGCTTGGAGCATAGCTTGGCAGGTCTGAGGAGCTTGAGTCAGAGACATAGGGTGGAGTAGTAGGCAAATATTCTAAAGCACTTGGTTCTTTACCTCTTTTCTTTGACTTTTTGGTCACTGAACTTGAGGCACAAGGTGGAAAATAGTTAGCCAATCCTGAAGGTGCTGACTCATTGAAAGATGAGTTAGATGAGATGTCAATGGTGTCAGGGTTGGAGCTCATTGTTTTTCGGCTAATGATGGTGATTTGAAGATTTCTTAAGGTTTTGGAAGTTGTTTGATGTGGTTACTTTATGATTCGAGCCTCTTTTATAGGCAGAGTCAACCCTAAGAGGTCATCAAGAAGAGTAATTACACTTACCTTTTTGGTTGGTGGGTGGAGTTAATATTGATGATATTTTACTATATCGGGTTGACCATAAGAAGATATTTTTAAGTAATAGTGGCTTGGTCAAAAGTAACTTTGGTTATCTAACTTTGGTTTGAATATTTTTGGTTTTATACTAACTTATGCAAGTTTCTAACCAAAAATTGCTGGGAGTTGATCACAAAAAGTGTGCATCTGAGACACACAACAAATGGTTATTGATTCACCATTTCTAATCCACATAAGAATCAACTAGTCCAGAGCAAACGGCTACTGGTAAAGACTTAACAAATCCGTTTATGGTTGATAGTTTACGAAAAACTATATGGTTATCAACTCACCATATTCTTTATGATTAAGAGTTGGCTAGTCCATAGCAAACAATTCATGGTAAAGACATATCAAATCCGTTGATAGCTGGTAGTTTGCGAAAAACTATGATAAGAGCGGTTCACTTTAAATAAATTTTATCTTTCCACTGCTCTTAGAAATTTTGTAAAAAAGTTACCACTGCTAGTTCACAGTTTCCACTAATAGTGTAAATTTTACCACTAGGGAAGTAGCAGTTACGACTGTTGTGTCAGTAACAAATTTTTTTTAACTAGCCGTTGAGATTAACCATTTTTTCCATACTTATAGGGTTTAATTTTTGAGAATTATCTAGTTATTTACTTTTATTCTTTTCAAAAAGATAAATCCTTTCTAAAGATAATTTCTCTCTTGTGCATAACCCTCAAACCCTAACAGTATAAATCCTCAAATCTCAATTGGCTTGTTACACTTTCAATTCATACACACTCGATCATATTTTTATCAAAACATTTCATGGCTTCTTTGAAATTTGTTGATGAAAACAGCCAGGTGGCTTACTTGTAGAAGTCAGATGAAAAGAGTGGCCCAGTTTTTTACCAGATTGTGGATTTTCTAAATTTACACACATAAAGTATGCCTTAACTTTAAATCCCACAATCTATGTCTCTCACATCAAACAGTTTTGGCACACTGTTAGTGCCATCACTATTGAAGACGGAGACACACATGAAACTGTGGATGCTCTGAGAGCCACAGTGGATGAGGTAACTATTAATGTTACTGAATCATCTTTGAGGATAATTCTCCAATTGGATGATCAAGAAGGTATCATCACATTACCTAATCCAGAGATTCTCGAACATATTCATACTATAGGGTAAAATACATCTGATAAAAAGTTTACTTTTAGAAAAGGATGTTTTTGTCCCCAATGGAGATTTTTCATACATACTCTATTACATTGCCTAAGTCCTAAGAAAACTTATTATGAACAATTCAGTTCCACAATGGCTTATCCTTTGGTTTGTTTGGCAACAGATAGGACTTTAAATTTTTCAAGGTTTTTATTCAATAACATGGTTGGCAATGTAACAAGTCCTTACAAATTTTTGATGTACCCAAGATTTATACAATCAGTGCTAAATGAGTTTCAACTGCTACCCCATAAGCGAATTTACAAAACTCCTTGCCTTAAACAAAAAGTTTTTCAAAATATGGATAAGGCTTTAGAAGGATATAATGGGGTAGTACATGCACTTTTTCCTCAAATGCTTGCAAAGATTGCTCAGGTACAGGGTGAAGGTGCAGATATCCCAACTGTACCCCACCACGCACCCACAATAACAGTTCCATCTATATCCTATACCCCACCAGTAACTCACAGTTATGAGAGGAGGCAAAGACAGCGAACTCCTCCCATCATAACACTGAATGTCCCTAAACCTTTTGGTTAGGCACAAGCAGTGGTGGTTTAAGAGTACTTCCTAGTCCAACTAGGGAGGACACTGAACCTCTGCCCCATGATTCACCTCTCTCAGCAGGTCACACAGCTGGAAGTGATGAGGGCAGTGGGAAACTAAATGAATTGATGGAAACTTGTACCAAATTAGCAAAGCAGGTGGCTTTGTTGGAGAAATATCTGGCACAAACTAAGGAGTAACATGCCAGAGAAATTCAAGGTTTGCAGAGATCACATCTTTGAAGGAAGAAGTGTAGGGGCTTAAAAAGAGAAGATATACTAAAGTGGTTCTTTCTTCTCCATCCTCACCTGGTGATGGTGATTCTAAAGATTTCAGTGTAGATTTGGGTAATTCTCCCAAACAGGGGAGGAAAACAAATGTTGATACTCAGGGGAGGAGATTAAATTTTGAGGATAATCAAGATTTTGGTATTGTTGATTTGGGCTATGATGAACCAATTGGAGAAANGAGATCACATCTTTGAAGGAAGAAGTGTAGGGGCTTAAAAAGAGAAGATATACTAAAGTGGTTCTTTCTTCTCCATCCTCACCTGGTGATGGTGATTCTAAAGATTTCAGTGTAGATTTGGGTAATTCTCCCAAACAGGGGAGGAAAACAAATGTTGATACTCAGGGGAGGAGATTAAATTTTGAGGATAATCAAGATTTTGGTATTGTTGATTTGGGCTATGATGAACCAATTGGAGAAACTCAGGGTACTGAAGAAGTTGCTACTGAAGAAAATCCTCAACAGCAAACAGAGGAAGTGGTTCAAGATGATCCTATAGAGCTTGTGGATCTAAACGTTCAAATCTTACCAGAAGAAATTTTGTATAAAGCTTCTAGTCAACCTCAAATAACACAAGCAGTTCCCACTGATGGTCAAATAATTTCAACTGCAGACGTTCCTACTGTTGGTCAGTTGGTTCCCACTGCTGGTCAAATTGTTTCCACTGCAGAGGAAGAGCTTGAAAAAAAAGAAAGGAAAAGGGGAAAGCTCCAGTTGTAGCAAAAGATTCTAAGCAACCAAGAGTAGTTAAGCCAAGAGAAGCTGCTCAGCTAGATTATGATACCAGGTAGTTCAACAAATTCAAGATCAAGAATTGGCTGATAAAGCTGTCCAGGTTGAATTAGATGTGGCTAGATTTATGGAGGCTCAGAGACTGCAAAATGAACAAGAATTGACTAAGAATGTTCCAAAAGTTAATTCTGCAGAGTTCACATATGTACCAACTAAAGATGAAATTCAATTCATGATTGACTACAATCCTGAAGTAAAGAAGAAAGCTATTGAGCTTGTTGTAGATCAAAGTTTAACCTCAGATCAAAGATCAGCTCAACTAGCAGACTTTATTCAAATGAAGAATGATCAAGCACTTCAAGAGATGATTAGTTCAGTCAAAAAGGCTCAGAAAAAGCCAAGACAACAATCCAAAGCACAAGTAATTGCAGAAATGAAGAGATATATTTGCAATGTTTGTTGATGGAAGATGTCACAGCTGAGAGGGAAATCACATGATTAAATTGAGGGTATCTACTACAAAATCTACAAGATGGATAAAGACTTTTTTCCAATGAATTCTGAAGAAGAGGCCAGAAGATTCCCTAAGTACAAAAGAAAAGGTACAACCGTTGAATCTGAAGCCACTAAGAAGACAAAGGTTGTTCAAGAACAAGCATCTCAATTTGNCAATGTTTGTTGATGGAAGATGTCACAGCTGAGAGGGAAATCACATGATTAAATTGAGGGTATCTACTACAAAATCTACAAGATGGATAAAGACTTTTTTCCAATGAATTCTGAAGAAGAGGCCAGAAGATTCCCTAAGTACAAAAGAAAAGGTACAACCGTTGAATCTGAAGCCACTAAGAAGACAAAGGTTGTTCAAGAACAAGCATCTCAATTTGAGAAGTTAACTTCAGAGCAACTTAGTGACATGGTGGTGATTGACACAGAGATTCTTTTCATGGAGCCACTTCAAGCAAGACATCCAATAGCAGATTAGGAGATCCATGAAGATGAATTTGGAGAAGATTGGAAGATTGTCAGAGTTGGTGGTGATACTGAGGTGTACAAGGATTTTGAAGATCTTATTAGGTCTTGAGATAGATCCGACTTAAATACTTTATGGGGTTTGGTACAAGCAAAGTTCAGGGATGAAGAGCCTGAGAGTGTTAAAGCTAAGGAATTATGGGTGCATTTCAGAAGATTGTATGTAGCTGATCCAAGTGATAGATTTTGGAAGTTTCAAGCTCATGATCTGGGAACACTTTGGAAATTTTATGATTCCTGCAATATTCACCATATTTCAACACAAGAAGGAGTGGATGTTTTTATGTTAGTTGAAAGAGAATATCCTCTCAGAGTGGGAATTTTGGATGTTATGCTTATTACCAAGCTAAGATGTGAAGAAAGAACTGAAGTGGTGAATGATCTGGTTCAAAGAATCTATAACCAGTGTAGAAGGGAAATGGCTGCATTAAGGAGAAGATAAAGTGTTTGGAAGAATTCCCCCTTTCATCAAAGAAGCTGATCATTTGAAGAAACTTATTGATTTACATGGAAATCATAAGTTTAGGGGAGGATTGTTGGGAATAACACTAACACTTACCACTGTTAAGCGTGGAAGAAGACTACTGCTGCAGAATACACTAGCAGTGGAAAGTCCATTACCACTGCTAGTGCATATAGTTTCCACTGCTAATTAGATAACTATTCTTGTATTTGATAAGTATAGAAAAGATCTTGTAAATATCGTATTCGTTTAGGTTTATACTTATCTTGTAAAGGACTCCTTGTTCTATAAAAGGAGGTCCTAGGTTAAGGTTAGATATACGTATCATTGTAAAAGCTTCAAAGTGTAACCCTAGTGATAGCTAAGATCACTGGTATTATTATCATTAATAATATTGAAGCTGCAAGTTTGTTAAAACCTTTGTGTTCATTACTTACCACTGTTCTCACTCACAATGCATCATACAATCAATCTTCTAAGTGTTAACAAGTAAATTCCGCGTGCTTGTTATTATTACTCAAAGTATCTATCTAACACAAGGCGTGTGTTTAGATCCTCATCATTCACCCAAGACAGCAACCATACTCTACCACCATCACCTTCCTCCGAACACTTGAAGTTCGTTGAGGAACTAAAGGAAGCCCATGAGCTTAGTGCTCTTCTTGCCTTACATCTTGCACAACGCAATTTGGATCCACCTCCATCTAGCTCACCCTCATCACCCCACAACCCAAATCAAATTGAGTAGCATGTCAACAATTTTCCTTGTTGCATCTTTCTTCAACAACAAACCATTGCATTGAATGAGCATTTTACCTGGATTGAGTATCTTCTCACTAGATCTCAACCAACACCATCCCTTGAACAACATCTAAACCCTCAGTCAACAAACTTCATTCCAAACTCACCACCTTCAAGCTCCCCACCACCAAACCCTCAAACATCCAAGCAACCAAAGATATACCTCCATTGAGCCAACAACATAACCATCACTCAACCACCCTAATTTAACCATAATATATGCTTATACTTTTCATTTTTCAAATAAAATTCCTCAAGCTTTTGGTAAATTAGGATGTCCTACTTGGTTGAGAACTCTAGTATTATGTATGATGTAACAATGATTATGTGTTTGACATAGTCATCTCTAATTAATGAAAGCCTTATTATATGCTCTTAATACTCTTTTGTTGCCATGATTGTTGCTATTATTTTTCCTTCCTATATCTATGCTTGTGCTTCTAATATTTTTCTTGCAAGAATTCCATAGCTCAAACCTTTGGTGCCCTCAAACAAGGGGGAGCACACATCAAAGGGGAGCTTTCATTTCCGTCATAAATTCACACATGAAACTTGTCGGCTTAAACCTTTTTGATTCTACAAAAAAGGGGAGAAGTGAATATAAACTCACTAAATACTTGTCTAAAAATTAATTTTTGGATTTAATGAGTTTAGGTTTTGTAATCATCAAAAAGGGGGAGATTGTTGATATAAATAATGCCTAAAAACGTTATTCACATTTTTCGATATCTCTATGTTTTGATAATCACAAAATGAAAACTCGTTAAATCAAAGATTATGACGTAAACAAGTATTTAGTAGTAAATATTTATTTGAACCATCTAATCACTTAAGGTATGAATAAACAAAATATTTAATGCATTATATGATCAAAGAAACATTTTCTTAATCACTAGATTTTTATAAAATGTCACAAACATTTTATATCTTTTAGAAAAGCATTTTTGGTATTAAATAAAAATGTTTACTTAACCATAAATATATAAATTCAAATTTTCAACCAAAAATGGCAAAAATGCTCTAGAAAAAACTTCCCCACTAAAAGACAAAGCTGGGCAACGTTCAGAAGGGGCGGACCCCTTAATTTACTAGGCAGCCCCCTTAATAATTAAGGGGACCAGCCTCTTAATTAAGGGGACCGGCACGCTCCTGAACCTCCCCAGCTTTGTCGATAAATACTGGTTCATTCTTGCATTTTTAACACACCTTTTTGCACAAAAACTTTCTGCCCAAATCTTTCTAAATCAATGGTTTGATCATGTAATCATAAGCTTTTGTTTTCAAGTGATTCAACTTAAAACAAAATTGTTTTGTGTAATATTTAAACTATCATTTACTNGGACTATTTTTGACATTTCTTAGAAGTTATAAGTATAAGGACCCTTTTTGCAAAGTTATAAAACCTTAGGATAAAAAGTTAAAAAGTTATAAACTTAAAAGGACTAGTTTTGCAAAAGTTATAAAGTTAAGGGTATAAATGGTAAATATAGAAAACTTATAAGTCCAAGGGTCATTTTTGTCATTTTCCTAGAATATATAAGTATAGAGACTACTAGTGTCAAGTCTAGAGAGTTATAAACCTAAGTAATATAAGTATTATAAAGTCTAGGGTAGATTTTGTAAATATGTTAAACTATAAGGGCATAAAGTAAAAAAATATTAAAGTTAGAAGCATAACACAATACTAGGGAGCTTCATGTGAGGAGTACTATGTGGATATTTCGTTCTGACGAGTTTGTTGGGTTTACGATTTAAAGTGCCATGACTCCTCAAACGATTATTGCATATACTTCTGAATTATGATGGCCCGGACGGTGTTATTTTATAAGTAAACCCTAATAACAACATAAATCAATAGTAAGGAGCTTCATGTTAGGAGTATTAACTTCTGAATTATGATGGCCCGAACGGTATTATGTTGATAACATAATACAATAGTGGGGAGCTTCATGTGAGGAGTCTTATACTTCTGAATTGTGATGGCCTGAACGGTGTTGTGTTATATCTAAAACTCTAAATAACCCTAAGAATAATTACTTAAGAAACATAAACTAAACAACTAAAGCTTGACATACATCCACAACCACAACAACATCAGGATACGTGAGTAAGGCAGTCTAGTTTCCAACTCACTCTTTGCACTAGTAAGAATTTCCTAAGCCCAGGTGAGTTTTCATAGCCTCACACTTTTTAAAACGCTTTCTAAATGCTTTACAAACCCTGTGAGGGGGATACGTGCTACTTGCTTTACTTAAAACCGAATACAAGTCTTTTTCTTTGGTTGTTGCACGAGTAAACTAACTGCCACCACTACATAACTAAAATTCATGAATCTAATCGTTTAGGATATTTTACCCACGCGAACGCGAATATAGTTGATAGATCTATTGGAGTTTGACAACTCCCGTTGGTATTAACATCTCTCTGGAGGGTACATATAAGTACTATATTTGAACCCACTGAAGGATTAACTTTGGCAAGTTATCCTTCCCATCCCCTCCTGGTTGGGTCTGCAGCCCCCATGACCCGGATTGTTAACGTGTGGTTCATGAGCTTAGTGCAACATACCCTACTCTTGATAATTGTGCATGCATCACAATTATCACACACACACATACAACATTTTCCCAGATGGGTGTAACAACGTAGCCTAGGGAACTTGTATTCACTAACACTTAAACCTATGATTCTCACTCAACACCTAGTGTTGACTTTTTAAGCATCTATCTTAGGTATATCATTATTATGGAGATATGGCAGAAGGAGACACTGAACTCGGAGGACTTTCAATCTTGTTATCATTCACACACTATTTCACACTTAGATTCGCAGGACCTCATCTAAATAAAACTCTGATAATTTAATGAATGATAACTTATTTATAAAAACGTCTCTTTTCGAGTCGTTTTCTATTACTGTAACTGTGATTCCATGAAGTAATACCCCAACCCTAAATCCGCTGCAAAACGTGAAAATGGGGCTCACCATTGATAGGGGAGTGTTTTTAGGGAATTTGGTTTTAGGAAGGGATGAAGTATGAGGGGAGTTTAAAACAGTTTTGAGAATCTATAAATCTAAGGCATCGGGGTAGTTTATCCTAAATTGCTAAAGGTAAGGGTTCAGGGTAGGTTATAAAAAGTACCTAACTTGTCATATTTTATGGGGTAAGTCTATACTCCTAAAGGTTACTATAGGGTTAGGGAAGACCTAAGGTGAGGAGAGGCATACCTAAATCTAGTTTATCTAAATTATCCTAATTGAGGGGCACCAGGTAGTTTCTAAAACTTAACTTATGTTATTTATTTCCTATCTTACATATCCTATAGGTACTAATTATTCTAAGGCATAACTCTTAAGGCTATAAAAGGCATATTACTTAGGGGTTTCTAAGGTTTTCCTAATTCCAAGAGTGTGGGTTTGTGGTGTTTTCTAGGTTTGATTGATGACATTCCTCATCATCATCAATTTTTAAAGTACAAATCCTAAAACGGCCAACAAGCTCACTTATGGTGGTGTCTCATTTGGTTTTTTTGTATTTTAGCTACCGCAAAACGGGTTTCTTGTAGGGTATTTCTTAAATTACTATAGTGAGGTTGATTTTCTAGGTTATTATCATGGCGTTTTTTTATCTTCTCAAGAAGGTCAAGGAAAGTTTCATCTAAGTTATTTAAAATTTCCTCTAATGGACCAATTTGAATGTCTCACAATCTGATGGACCAAGTTGTTCGAGCTAGGGCTGCTCGGGATGCCAATGACAACAACCGCAACAAAAGGAAAAGGCATGACGACCAAGAAGACGATCATGTTCCGCTACAAGATAAGAGACAAGGAGTGGTGAAAGCCTACGCTGCTGGACCGGGTGACAAGAAAGGGTATGCGGGAACTTTACCAGAGTGCAATGAATGCAAATATCACCACACTGGGCCTTGTCCTGCTACCTGTTGGAACTGCAAAAGGGCCGGTCATCAAGCCAAAGATTGTAGGGTTCCTACCCCAGTGACTTGCTTTGGATGTGGTGAAAAAGGGCACCTCAGGAGTGCTTGCCCAAATATGAAGAATCAAAATGGAGGAAGAACTCGTGGGGGAGCATACGCATTGATGGGAGAAAAACCTTGCCAAGATCCTGACGACGTTACGGACGAAGATACCGTTTAAGGAAAAGTTTATGCTTGTATTATAAAATCGAAGTCTAAACTCACTAGAGTTATATTTCTTTTGCGTTTCTCCTTAAGTACTATCGTAAAACTTTCATGTACTATTATAAATTTACATCTAATGAATGTTTTATCTTTTATCGCCGCAATACGACAACTCTCGTCCATTACACTCTCTATTTCACTACCTTTTCTCAGCTATTTTACAAGAATACGATACTGCTCTATTATAAACCAACTTATTTACATCGTGTAAAATGTCTGCTTAATATTATACAGGCTCTTGCCACCTTATAAAATGTTTTTCTAACTACCGTATAAATCTAATTGTTACCATTTTACAATCTACTTTACAACTATCCTTTACACTACTTTTTGTATTACTTCTTTAAAAACTATCTTTACCGTCATTTTATAAACAAAATGATTAATACTATTAATCTTTAAGAAACATACTTCTATTTCGACTAAATCGAGCATTACATCATTAGTCCTTAATTATACATAGCCTGGCCACCTATATCTAGTTTCGGAAGAATCATGTTATGATTGGAATAGTCGCCCTTAAACCTTATCCAAAAAAATAAACTTATAAGCCATTCATTGGCACTCGCCTTAAAAAGCATTGTAACCAAGTAAACCTTTAACTCAACCCTATCTTGAAAAGCTAGCCCCATTACACCCAACGTTCCAAGCCAACAAAGTTGTTCCTATCGTTAAGGTTCGCTGGAATTCTTAAGGAAACCTTAAGTTCACTAGGAAGCGAGAGGACCAAATCCGTTGCAAGCATCTAAAGCCCTTCATCAACATCACCTCAAAAGTTAACACAAACTGAACCTCGGGACGAGGTTCCTTTAAGGGTGGCAGACTGTAACAACCCGCTAATTTACAGGTCAATACTATTCAACAAACTCGAATTTAATTCCTTGACAGTTAATTGAAAACAATTTACATTTTATCTTTTACTTGAACCGACGTGAATTTTAGAATAAATTCAAAGTACGCTAGGACTTAGGCTATTTTTAGTCCACAACGCTCCAGTACCTTGCTCCTACTCCAGTTCACAACTTTAAACTCTAAAATAAATTCTTTTCATTAAATCACTTACGGTTGTCAATTCAACAAACTATATTCGTTATTCAAGAATTTAATACCCGACATACCCGATTTTCTCAACAATTATTTTCAAGGTATTTTTATACTTCTAAAATTATTACAAAAGTTCCAAAAATATCTCCTGACGCCCAAGGTAAATTCCTTATAAACTACGTTTAATTACGTATACTTTTCATTAATTACCAAAACGACAACCAATACATATTTTTAACATCCAATACATATAATATACACACTCTTGTATCAAAACAACTCTTTTACTCCAAAAATTTTCATATATGCCGCCCCCTTCCTTGTCTTGTGAATAAAAGCTAGACAAAAGAACATGAACATTTATTAGCAAACAATCACCCTTAAAACATGGAATATGGTCTTGGAGGCTTGACCTCCCATGTGTTCCCTAGACCCTCCCCAACCGGCCACCCCCTCCCCCTTGACCAAATTATGATTTTTGACTTGCTATTCAAAGTTTGAAAATATCATAGTATATATAGAGCTAAACTACAAAACACTTTTGCTACTAGTGTAAGTTAACCATCCTACCCTTTTACTACATAAAATTCGACACACTCTAAGGAGCAAGGAAGGAGTAGCTTGATTTTGGTTAATTTCAAGTATACTAAGGGTACTCTAGCAAGGGTTTGGAAACTAATCTTGGGGTTACACAAGTGTTATACATTCTCATCTCACTAGTCCCTTTTGTAAGTAACCTTACACTACTAAAACTTCATGACTTTTATGTTTTTCATGCTTGTCAAGTATCTATACTTAGTTATCACTTGGTACATGTTGAAAAAGCTTTACATCCACTTTGATCTTTTAGCAAGAGATTATGTTTTGAGCAAGTTTTGATTACAAGAAAATTTGTTAGTAAAAATCTTTACAAGAAAGTGATGAAAACACTATATATACATATACGTTAGAAAATTTGTAGTTTTAAATATTTTGATGATCATGGACTTTGAATATTGCTAAGTTATGTCTAGATCACTATTGTTGAGTTGAGAAGTTGATGGGTGAACTAGGACTAGATTTGGAGTTGTGGTTAAGTGGTTATAATAAATAGAATACTAGGAAATAGTTGACACTTTGAATAACAAATCTGTCCCATTTTGGATTTATGCCGAAAAATCAGTAACTTGGTGGCCATATTAGGCTAGAAATATAGAACCTAGACTTAATAATGAAAACATAGCCGCTTGAATGGGTTAGAACGGGCTTATAACGAAAAAGATATGCTATTTTCAAGTTAAACGACGAAAACTACATTTTCAGAAAATTATGAATCTGTCCAGAATTTCGAGATATGAAAACTGAAGTTAAATGATGTTTAGACTAGCCGAGACCTTGAAAAGCCTAGAGTATACTTGAATACCTTCGCGGGGATATATAAAACTTGAGAAACAAAGCTAAGACGAGAAAGATATGGCCTAATGAAGTTGCGGCAAACTATATATATTTGACAGCTTTAGTTTTGCTATTAGAAAAGCTGATGGAAATTTCTAATATGGATTTTGGACACTTTAGAGTGTGTTTTGGCTAAAATGACGTAAACAAAAATGGTAGAACATTATGTATACTTATAAGGTTTGGTCACGAGATTAATAAGTTGCGTTTTCCCAAAAAAGGATGATTTTCTAAATAAAAGATCACATTGGCTTAACTACATTTTTGGTGACAAATTTTACAACAAAATGTACAAGTGATAATGTAGTGTATGACTTGCATGCTTGACCTTGTTTTCGAACCTAAGACATATGCATTATTTAGGTCGCGATTAGAGTTATCGGACTTAATTTACAAATTACCAATTTGCCAATCAGGATTTGCTTTTGCTAAGGTGAGTTTCATAGCCCCAATTTTACTTGTTTTACTGTTCGATTTGAAATACTTGGGGTGGGAATACATTGCTTGTTTTACATCTGGACACAAGTGCATTAAACATTTATTGATTGCCTAAGCTGTTGTCGTTTGCCATAAATTCCCCACAATCATGACCCGTTAATTACTTTGTAAGCGCGAATGTTGTGAATAGATCTATTGCGGGTAGACTCCCCCGTCCAACTTGTCAAACGGACACATTTCATTTGATGTCGTACATGTGTTTGGCAAAGCACTTGTTTGGGGTGATAACATGAACTAACTGTTAAAGCTTCGGTGTCATGAGCTTAAGGCATCAGTAATACTTTTCATGAACACGTTGTTGTTGAAATCTTGTGGTCCATACATAATTTGTTGTTTACTTAAACCTATGAACTCACCAGCTTTATGCTGACCTTTAGCATGTATTCTCAGGTGTTGATCTGTATTACAGCCACCTATTGTTGGAGGCGCTTGGCATGGGCACGGTCATAGATTACTCTGATAAAGCAATTGGGACCACTGTAAATATTATATGGGCTTACTTCCGAACTATTTTTGGATGATGTAAACTTGTAATGCTTGATAATGAATTTTATTCTAAACGAATGAAATAAAAACCATTCTTTGTACCTTGTGTTATGATACCGATTTCGTAGCACCCCAATACATGTATGCTTCCGCTGGACCCGAATTTTGGGGGTGTTACAATCTTGTTTACTATATTGGGACAAAAAGACAAAATTGCTAGATAGCGACTGGCTTGGAGTTTAGTGGTTGCGATTAGTACACACTGTCTTTTAATGCTTAGCGATTACCTAAATCCAGCGATTAACTTTTTAGCGATTTGCTGTTTTTAGCGATTATCTCCATTTAGCGATTATCTCCAAATAGCGATTATCTCCAAGTAGCGATTATCTCCAAATAGCGATTAGCTCCCAGCTAGTGATTAATTCTAGCGATTAGCTCTAGCGATTAGCTCCAGCTAGCGATTAGCTCCAACTAGCGATTAGCTCCAGCTAGCGATTAGCTCGTGTTCAGTGATTAGCTCAAGTTAGCAATTTGCCATAATTGCAGTTTGACCTAAGTTGACTTATTGCGTCAAAACTTCAAACGGCCATAACTTTTGAACCGTAACTCCGTTTTCAGCGAAATACCTGCCAAAACGACCGTGAGATCGAGGTGAATGACACGCTAAACTGATGACGATTCAGGCGAAGTTTCGAGGCCTAAAATCGCTCCGGAGTGAAGTTATTGAGGTTTTAAGTTTTCAGACCATAATTTCACCATAGCAACTTGCATCTGCCAAACCATATCACTGCTAGTTGAGCAAGTTGACGTGAGTTGATTAGACGCTGCAAGTTGAACAGTTCTGTGATTTGAGAATTGTTGCGATTTGAGTTGTTGCAACTTGTCCAATTACAATCTGACGTTGCGAGTTGATTCCTGCAATTTGACTAATTGTGATTTGACTTGGTGTGATTTGACTCGTTGTGACTTGACTTAGATAACTTATTGTACATTGCAAAGTTTATCATCTCACACTCAATTACTAAAGTACTCAGCAAAATTTCACGGTTTCTTCTTGATTTTGTAAAATCCCGTGAAAGAATCTATTTCTCGGTTTAAATCATAGAAGTGTAAAATCCCGTGCACATCTACATCATGTCTACTAATTCAGATCATGTCATCTCTGATATACTCAAACTGTACGACATGATCGATGAACATAAGACTTCCAACCCTTCACAACAAATTAACGTGTTTGAGTCTGATAATGCTGCAATGAAATCTTCGTGCTCGAATTCTCAAGAGAATGAGCCTTATCAGCCAATTAAATTACCTGACAAAGCAAAGGAAAGTTGCATAGAATGCTTTCGACTACTTTACTCACATCTCAAGGTTCTCTTTGAACAACCTAGATACTTGGGAGGATATAAACGTGCAATCGCAACACTCTTTGGTAAAGATGTTGAGACCTTTATAGTCAAAATGATTCTATATTTAGATCAACTTCAACAACAACTTGACAAAGGTGAATTTTCTGAAGGTAGATCTATTGCTGCATTCTGTGTGATCAACAACCAGCTCCAAGTGTTCATTAATCGCGATTCACTGAGGAGTATGATCATGAGAGTCAAATGACGAAGAAGTGCTTTGCTACTTACATGGGAATCGAAGTTGACGTGTTTAGAGTCACACTACTTCAACTCATGGGTAATGTTAAGGAGTACATTAAGGAAAGAGCACAACACAATCCTAAGTATGAAGACGAGGTGAAGGCATGTGGGGAGCAATCAAGTGATGGTATTGTAGATTCAGGTAAAGCATCAGATGTTGGGTCAGTTGTCACTAAAGTCAGAGGATCAGAGACTGATAGGCTTGATACTACCAACAGTTCAATGACTCTTGATGCACATGATATGGGTTCATATATCAGACCGTTAAAAGAACAGGTGTCATGTGATGAGGTACTCAAATTGTATAAAAGGATTGATAAACCGAAGATACTCAACAAATTACATCAAACTAATGTTGTTGAGTCAGATGATGTTGAATTGGAAAACAGCGATGCTTTCCCAATTGAAACACATGTGAAGCACAACAAAGAAACTGATGTACCTAGTGGAGCATCTTCTGTTGTATGTGATGATTATGTGATGCATCAACAAAGAATTCATAACAAAGTACAACAAACAAACGTTGTGGAATCAAATATTGCTGATATGGGAAATAGCAATGTTATCCCATATGAACAATATGTAAGACACAACGTTGACTCTGTTGTACCAAGTGATGAATCCTCTGTTGATAATAATGTGTGTGAATTGGATGAATACACTTCTGTTATGCCTGATGATACCTTGACTACTAGGATTAATATTCTTAAAGATCAGGTGACTATTTAGCAACAACGTGCAAAATTTGAGTTAACCGAACGTGAGCAGAAAATGGATTGGCAAATGTGTACATATATAACCGAAAGAAACTTAAAGGAAGAAGCTTTAAGAATGGAGATAAAATCTTTACAAAATCAAAATGATCAAACTGTTAAACAAAAACAGGAGATTCAGGAAAGTGTAACTGCAATAAAACTTGATTTTCAAAGTAAAGAAAGTAAACTCTTAAATGACTTTTCCAATCTTAAGGCATTAAAGAACAAGCTTGAAAATAAGTTGTACACACAAGACCAAACCATTCAAACTGCTCAAATGGTGAAAAAGTACATTAAGTTGCGTGATGAACATAGAAATAAGGATTTAGGAGTGCCTAAAACGAACTTTCTTAGGAGCGTTAGTGCCACTCAACCTGCCATATATGATGCTAATGTGATGCTTAAACCTGATCATGCCCCTCCCGATGTGCTGTCTAGTGAGGAGATTGATGAGATAGAAACTGTCAATAGAGAAAGATTAGATGCTAAAATGATGGATCCAAAGTGCATTAAAAAACATGTCAATATCAAGCCTCGNATCGTGAGATCGAGGAGAATGACACGCTAAACTGATGACGATTCAAGCGAAGTTTCGAGGCCTAAAATCGCTCCGGAGTGAAGTTATTGAGGTTTTAAGTTTTCAGACCATAATTTCACCATAGCAACTTGCATCTGCCAAACCATATCACTGCTAGTTGAGCAAGTTGACGTGAGTTGATTAGACGCTGCAAGTTGAACAGTTCTGTGATTTGAGAATTGTTGCGATTTGAGTTGTTGCAACTTGTCCAATTACAATCTGACGTTGCGAGTTGATTCCTGCAATTTGACTAATTGTGATTTGACTTGGTGTGATTTGACTCGTTGTGACTTGACTTAGATAACTTATTGTACATTGCAAAGTTTATCATCTCACACTTAATTACTAAAGTACTCAGCATCATTTCACGGTTTCTTCTTGATTTTGTAAAATCCTATGAAAGAATCTATTTCTCGGTTTAAATCATAGAAGTGTAAAATCCCGTGCACATCTACATCATGTCTACTAATTCAGATCATGTCATCTCTGATATACTCAAACTGTACGACATGATCGAGGAACATAAGACTTCCAACCCTTCACAACAAATTAACGTGTTTGAGTCTGATAATGCTGCAATGAAATCTTCGTGCTCGAATTCTCAAGAGAATGAGCCTTATCAGCCAATTAAATTACCTGACAAAGCAAAGGAAAGTTGCATAGAATGCTTTCGACTACTTTACTCACATCTCAAGGTTCTCTTTGAACAACCTAGATACTTAGGAGGATATAAACGTGCATTCGCAACACTCTTTGGTAAAGATGTTGAGACCTTTACAGTCAAAATGATTCTATATTTAGATCAACTTCAACAACAACTTGACAAAGGTGAATTTTCTGAAGGTAGATCTATTGCTGCATTCTGTGTGATCAACAACCAGCTCCAAGTGTTCATTAATCGCGATTCACTGAGGAGTATGATCATGAGAGTCAAATGACGAAGAAGTGCTTTGCTACTTACATGGGAATCGAAGTTGACGTGTTTAGAGTCACACTACTTCAACTCATGGGTAATGTTAAGGAGTACATTAAGGAAAGAGCACAACACAATCCTAAGTATGAAGACGAGGTGAAGGCATGTGGGGAGCAATCAAGTGATGGTATTGTAGATTCAGGTAAAGCATCAGATGTTGGGTCAGTTGTCACTAAAGTCAGAGGATCAGAGACTGATAGGCTTGATACTACCAACAGTTCAATGACTCTTGATGCACATGATATGGGTTCATATATCAGACCGTTAAAAGAACAGGTGTCATGTGATGAGGTACTCAAATTGTATAAAAGGATTGATAAACCGAAGATACTCAACAAATTACATCAAACTAATGTTGTTGAGTCAGATGATGTTGAATTGGAAAACAGCGATGCTTTCCCAATTGAACAACATGTGAAGCACAACAAAGAAACTGATGTACCTAGTAGAGCATCTTCTGTTGTATGTGATGATTATGTGATGCATCAACAAAGAATTCATAACAAAGTACAACAAACAAACGTTGTGGAATCAAATATTGCTGATATGGGAAATAGCAATTTTATCCCATATGAACAATATGTAAGACACAACGTTGAGTCTGTTGTACCAAGTGATGAATCCTCTGTTGATAATAATGTGTGTGAATTGGATGAATACACTTCGGTTATGCCTGATGATACCTTGACTACTATGATTAATATTCTTAAAGATCAGGTGACTATTTATCAACAACGTGCAAAATTTGAGTTAACCGAACGTGAGCAGAAAATGGATTGGCAAATGTGTACATATATAACCGAAAGAAACTTAAAGGAAGAAGCTTTAAGAATGGAGATAAAATCTTTACAAAATCAAAATGATCAAACTGTTAAACAAAAACAGGAGATTCAGGAAAGTGTAACTGCAATAAAACTTGATTTTCAAAGTAAAGAAAGTAAACTCTTAAATGACTTTTCCAATCCTAAGGCATTAAAGAACAAGCTTGAAAATAGGTTGTACACACAAGACCAAACCATTCAAACTGCTCAAATGGTGCAAAAGCACATTAAGTTGCGTGATGAACATAGAAATAAGGATTTAGGAGTGCCTAAAACAAACTTTCTTAGGAGCGTTAGTGCCACTCAACCTGCCATATATGATGCTAATGTGATGCTTAAACCTGATCATGCCCCCCCTGATGTGCTGTCTAATGAGGAGATTGATGAGATAGAAACTGTCAATAGAGAAAGATTAGATGCTAAAATGATGGATCCAAAGTGCATTAAAAAACATGTCAATATCAAGCCTCATAACTACTATGAACAGAATCGATTGACTGTTTTTGCACCACAAACTAAGTTAACACCAGAGCAGATATTTTGTTCCTTAGATGTTGAGAAAAGAAAAGCTGAAGAACTTAAGGCCAAAACCCCTTTAAAGTTTGCTACCCCAACGGTGTATCCTCCCAATACACCGATGCACCTAGTTCAGTTAGCTCTTCCCACACAATGTAAAACTCTTATTAGCATCTACGTTCTTTGTCAAATGTTTGTTAATTTTGATAAAACATGTAGAAAGAGAACTACACCAACGGGAATTACTGAGGGTGAAAGGGGATTTGAACTAACGAAAGAGTGTTACTTAACTGAAGTCATCCCATTTTTTAAACTTATCAAAGAACACTTTGAGGGCATGCAAAAATCCCTTGAAACTGAAGTGAAAGAGATGAAAGAAGTGTTTAAAAATGTGGAAAATGAGGGAAAACAAACTGCAATAGATCTTGAATATAGTGAAATTGCAAGGAAAAATGCTCTTATCATGAATGACACTTTGATTGCTCAACGTATTGCACAAGATGTATTTTATACTGCTACTGGTTCGTCATTATCTGCTTGTCAATTTCATGAAATGTCTATTGCATTAAATATTTTCCAGAATCGTGTTGTTGAGCTTGAGGGGGAGAATTTAAAATTGCAAGAGAATGTTCAAAATGATGACCATGATAACATGGTCAGGCATTTTTCAAAACTAGAGGTTGATAATCTTAACTTGTAATTAAAGTATCAACATTTAGAAGAAAGAGTTAAAATCTCAAACGCCAAGACATCTTCGGATGCTCCTGACTTTGATGCATATCTTGAATTAGCCAAACAGGATGAAAAAATTCAAGCTCACACCAACACGATTCGAAAATTGAGGGCTCAAATTGCCCAATTGAAGTCAAATAAGAGTGATGTGATTGGTTCCAATAAACCTCAGTCTGCAGATTCTTAGAATTTTCAAATTCAAAACATCATCAACAAACTCAAAAATGAAAATGATTGTTTTCAAGCTGAAAATTCAAAAGTTAAACAACACTACAAAGAGTTATATGATTCAATTAAGATCACACGTGATAAAAACAATGAAAAGATAACTTCTTTGCTTAAAGAGATTGAGAATCTAAAGACTCAGGTGAAAGGGAAAATGGCAATCATCACTAGTGATAATGTTGTTCTAAAGGTTTCTGCTTGTAAGAAATATGATGTTGATGCTGCGAATATCCCACTACCTTTTAGGAATAATTGGTCTGCTCAACATGCGTATCTATCGTACCTTAAGGATAGTCTAGACATGCTTCGCGAGACTACAGAAGAGGATAGGACAGTGAAACCACCTGATAGTGCTATTCTAGATGCCTGCTTTCTCGTTAAACGATCCCAGGAGCTCTTAGAATATGCCATTGGTACATGTCCTAAGAATGACAACAAGCAAGATAGGCTCACTGCATCATTCTCAAAGACTAAGAACACGCATGTAACCTTTGAGGCACCCTTGGAAACTTCAGATCCCAACGCATCTAAACATGTTCAGCAACTGGAAGTGAAAAAGACTAAGATTCCCATCAATTCTTCTATAGGAATTAATACTGACACTAAAGCTAGAGAGTCAAAACCTATGAGTAGCATAAAGAATGATAAGACTTCACCAGCTAAAAGTGTTTCTAAGAAGAAAGCCTCATGAGGAAAAACAAGTCGGATTTGAGCAAAAAGGATCATAATTCAAACCCTAATTCACTTTGCAAAACATGTAATGAATGCTTAATTTCGGCTAATCATGATAAATGTGTTGAGAAATTTTTGAAGTCATCCAACAAAACCCTAGTTAAGAAAGTTTGGAGTGCTAAACGAGTTAAGCATATTTGGAAAGCAACATGAAAACTATTTGCCAATGTTGGTTTGCAATGGAAGCCCACTGGAAGGAAATTCACTTTAGGAGAACAGTGCCCTTTAACTAGGATAACTAACTCTAAAGTAGTGCCTATTAAGAAATGGAAGCCAACTGCGACAACTTTCCCTTTAGAGGCCCAGTGTCCTTTAACTAGGCCCTTCGCATCTACCAGTGAAATCTCCATCATTGAAACTAATGCACGTAAGGTCTCAGTGTCTCAAGAATTTGTTTACACTAACCAACTAGAACCCAACTTAAATTGGGGATCCGACACTCCAAATTCTCTTCTTTCGTCTGTTTTCAAATGCAGGTCGTACAGATCGTCCCTTGACATTTAGACTCAGGCTGCTCATAACATATGATCNTCTACCAGTGAAATCTCCATCATTGAAACTAATGCACGTAAGGTCTCAGTGTCTCAAGAATTTGTTTACACTAACCAACTAGAACCCAACTTAAATTGGGGATCCGACACTCCAAATTCTCTTCTTTCGTCTGTTTTCAAATGCAGGTCGTACAGATCGTCCCTTGACATTTAGACTCAGGCTGCTCATAACATATGATCGGGGATCGCTTAGGGCTCATGAATTTCGTGAATTAGTTTATAGAGACAGTTAGATTCGAGAACTACCATTTTGAGGCAATTATGGGTTATGGAGATTATGTCTTTGGTGACTGTGTAATTTCCAGTGTATACTACGTGGAAAGACTTGGGGACAATTTGTTATCTGTTGGTCAATTTTGTGATTCCAATCTCGAAGTGGCTTTCAGCAAACACACTTACTTTGTCAGAGAATTGGATGGTGTTGATCTTCTTAAAGGCAGTCGTGTCACTAACTTGTACACCATCTCCATTTTGAAGACATGATGCGGTCCTCTCATATTTGCTTGCTGTTTAAGGCCTCAAAGAACAAATCATGGCTATGGCACCGATGTTTAAATCACTTGAACTTTGGTTCCATCAATGATTTTGTTCACAAGGATTTTGTACGAGGTTTACCCAGTTTAAAGTTCAAAAAGGATCCTCGTTGCTCGGCTTGTCCACTGGGCAAAAGCAAGAAGCATACCCACAAACCCAAAACTGTCAACACCATCATGGAAGTTCTTCACACCCTTTACATGGATCTATGCAGACCAATGAGAGTGCAGAGTACAAATGGGAAGTAATAAACTCTAATTGTCGTTGACAACTACTGTCGGTTTACATAGGTGAAGTTTTTAAGAACCAAGGATGAAACTCCAGAGGTTATCTTCATAATGATCAAACAATTGCAAGTGAGACTCAACAAAACTGTCAGAATCATCCTCACCGATAATGAAACTGAGTTTGTTATTAAACAACTCATTCAAAATTATGAAATTATTGGCATCATTCTCCAGATAAGTGATCCATGCACTCCTCAGCAGAACGGCGATGTTGAAAGACAAAATCTTACTCTTGTGGAAGCTGCAAGATTCTTGCTGATATTTTCTAAGGTTTCGATGTTTCTTTGGGCAGAGGCCATTGCCACTAAGTGTTACACCCAAAACCGATCCTTGATGCATACTCTCCACAGCAAAACTCCATATTATCTGATACATGGAAAGAAACCAGATCTTTCTTTTCTTCAAGTGTTCGGTGCTCCATGCTATCCGACAAATGATAGTCAAGATCTGGGGAAACTTAAAACTAAAGCATTCATTGTATTCTTCGTTGGGTATGCACCAGATCGCAAGGGATACCGAATATACAACTAAGAAACCTGAAAAAATTATGGAAACCATTCATGTGTCATTCTATGAGCTGGTTGAGCAATTGGCTTCTGTACACATCAATGCAGGACCCGCGTCTAAACTTTTGTCTTCTGAACCAATCAGTTCAGGTCTTGTACATTATCCTACTCCTACAATACCTTATGTACCACCTACAGATGAGGATTTGAAGAACTTGTGTGACTCAATGTTTGACGAACACTTTGAGACACCTACTGATGATACAACGACAACATCAGTTGCCACTGCTCCGGTTTAGAACAACTCAAGTGGTCTATCAGTGTCTAATTTAATTGATCAAGAAGCTCAATCTGCAATTCATTCACCATCATCGTCAAATCTTCAATCTCCATCAGTACATCAAGGCACTGCAGTCGACAATTCTTTTGAAGTAAATTCATTTCCTCCTCCCAATGATGTTCCGTTCGACAACATATTTGTTCCTGAACCTTCTTAAGAGGCATCTTCTTCAGGAGATCTTAATACGGCTACATCAGTTCCTAACCCTAAACCACATGTACAATTTTGAAAAATGGAGCAATGATCATCCTTTTGAGAACATGTTTGGGAATCCTTCTTGACAAGTGTCCACACGAAGCCAACTTGCCACAAATGCCTTGTGGTGCTGTTATAATTTCGTACTATCCAAAGTTGAACCCAAAGATTTCAAGACTACGATCACTAAAAATGATTGGTTTAATGCGATGCAAGAAGAAATTCACGAGTTCGATCGACCTGAAGTACAGAAATTGGTATTACCTCCAGACTGTGCAATGATTATAGCTCTTAAGTAGATCTTCAAAGTGAAACTTGATGAGCATGATGACGTTCTGAAAAATAAGGCAAGGCTGGTTGCTAAGGGATATAGTCAAGAAGAAGGCATTGATCTCAAGTAATCTATCTCATCGGTTGCTTGTAGAGAGGCTATCAGAATATTTCTCACCAATGCTGCAAGTCAGAAGATGACGGTCTACCATGTGGATGTGAAAACAACATCTCTTTATGGCGAGCTGAATCAAGTTGTTTATAACAGTCAACCAAAAGGATTTGTGGATCCTAATCATCCTACCCATGTCTACCATCTGAAAAGGGCTCCTGATAGCCTAAGGCAGGTGCCTAGGGCGTGGTACGAACGATGTCTAAGCTTCTTCTGGCAAACGAATTCTCCAAAGGTGTTGTTGATCCAACGTTATTCACTCGTCAAATCAGATGCTGACCATGCTGGGTGTCTTAATCCCCGTCAAAGTACGTCGGGTAGTGCTCGATTTCTCGGATAATAACTTGTGAGCTGGTCTTCAAAGAGGCAAATGAGTACATCGATCTCCTCCACAGAGGCTGAATACATTGTCATATCTTCGTGTTGTGCTCAAATCTTATGGATGAAATCTCAACTATCGGACTATGGCTTTGTTTACAACAAGATTCTGATGTACTGTGACAAAAAAAAGTGCCATCGCTCTTTGTGGCAACAATGTCCAGCACTCCAGATCGAAGCACATTGATATTCAATGTAACACCCCCAACTCAAATACGGCAGCTAACATGCTGGGGGGTATTATGCAAATAGAAACCAGGCACATTTATAGCTAACGACCACAACACGGGACGTTTATAAATGTTGCAAAACATATCATTCGAATTACAAACCATTTTGAGTACAAGGACTCTTAATTCAAAGTAGTAGCGGAAAAAGTAAATAGAGTTTGCAGCGGAAAATAAACAAATTTAGCAGCGAAAGTAACAAAAGACACAAAAGGTTTTACGAATGACATGCAAATAAAGATAGAAAGATAGTAAAGCTGCCTTGACAGAAACGCCTCTTCAGCCTTAGCCACTCCACCAAGCCCAAAACATCAAACTCCAAAGCTAAATATTAATATCATTAGTACCTGAAACACATGCTTAAAAAGTCAACACAAAGGTTGAGTGTAATCCATAGGTTTAAATAATAAGGTTGAGCACAAGGTTTTAATCATAAGATATGAGCAACAAATGCAAATATCGGGTAATCAAGGTAACAACCAATGTATAGAGGCATCCCTGTGCATATAACATTGTTGATGATGCTAAGCTCATGACACGCAAAACGTTAACCAACAATCATAGTATCAATATAACCGCGGAATTTCATAATATAATAGTGCCCCTAAGGCCGAGTACTTGCCAATTACCCGGCAAAATCGAATATAGTACACTACAATTTGCCTATCCAGCAAAAGGAGTGGGAGGGTCAATTCCTATAGGCCTATTTCCCTATATTCATGCTCACTCGCAAGTGATTAATGGTTCATGATAGGAGGGTCTTGCAATGGCAAGGTAAAGCTACTTAGCACATCGTCAGGAAAGCATACCAAACTGGAAAAGCATACCAAAAATACTTTGCTCAGAAAACATTTAAAGCATGTATCTTAGCCCATGGGTTTATAAACATTTAAAAGATAAAAAGCGGGGCTATGAATCACACCTTAATAATAGTAGGAAACGAGATATATCAACAAAGCAAGCAATTAGTCACAGCAAACAATCTTCAGCATAACCTATTCAATCAATCAATAATGGCATAACTCAGAATACACTCGAATGTTTAAATAAACAATGCTTGAATAAAAGTCTCGTGTGGAAAACAAGAAAGATAGAAAAAGAATAAGTCGGAGAAACGACCAAATACGCAAGAAAGGCGAAAAAATACCTCGAAGAAAGTCGTCGAAAAGAAATGGAAAGAAAAGAAATAAAAATGAAGACACACTCAAATAAATAACAACACACTAATAACAAGTCTCAGTTTTACCCATTTTCCCAAAATAACGTTGTAATAAAAGAGTTTTGAAATAGATAATATTTGGTAAAATAGTTTGAAGTTTATAAAGAATTTTACGAAATTTCGGCATGACCTGCCCGTTTATACAACATTTCCTGAGTCAACGACTCTTTAGTTAAATACTTATTACGTCAAGTTACCTATTTATTACTAATGTCACAACATATAATATATATTTGGACACATTATTCCCGTAAATATTAGTTGTTTAGATTATCAACCATTTCGTAGTTTTCGTACCAAAGGGTCCATAAGGTCCAAATAACCAATACCGTAAATCCAATATGTCCAAATCTTGTCCATCACAATATAACATCACAATAATAATGATACGGATCCAAGTCCGATATCCAAATCCACTTAACTATGTCAAATGTATTTTAGGTTTCATAGTTTTTATTTCCTTTTATTTTACCATTAACAAAACTATATTAACAATAATAATACTAGCCGTGACTCAAATTGAGTCCGGCTCGAATCCCGAGACCTATCTAATCCGAAACAAACACAAACACTAGCAACACTACACCACATCACAACATCAACTCCAAATCCCAATCTAAATCCAAAACCAAACACCACTCGGCTCACAAACAAAATTCAAATCCGAACACATCAAGACCCAAGTCCAAATAAATCCAACTCCACATCACAATAACAATAACAATATACCATTCCCACCACCACCCTAGCCTCGGTGGTGGTGGTGGGTCGGCTGTCGAGACCCAACAAAACCAAAACGGACCCTCAAGGCTATCAAAACACAAGAAAATATACTCCCTTCGTCGCTAATCAACAAGAAATAACAAAATAATATCAAACCCTCACCGAGTCACGAGTTGACTCGGTGAGTCGAGACTGAGTCGCGTACAAACAAAAATCCACACGAGTTTTTATAGATCTAAAACATTTATATAAAAGATTTTTATAAAAGATTTAAAACAAAAATAATTTTTATAAAAGATTTTCAAGAAAATAAAAACTAGGGTTTTGAATAAAAATAAAAATAATAAAAGGGGGTGGTGCGTGGGTGACTTTATCGGTAATAGAAATGAAGGGGAAGGTGCGGTGGTTTCTCGGTGGTGGTCTGAGGTGGCGGATGTGGCGCGTGACAGTGGTACGGTGGGTGTGGGGTTGCGGGGGTGGTACGAGGGTGTCGGGGGAGTCCCGATCTATCGATTGATATAAAAGTGGGGGTGGTCGGAAAATTTTCCGGCGGCGGTTGGCCGGAATCTGCTGGTGTCGCCGGCGAGGGGTGGCCGGATTCTTCAAAGAGAGAGAGAGAGAATTGAGTGTGTGTGTGTGTTATAAATGTGAAAATGAATAAAGAAAAAATCAGTGGGTTTATATATAAAATAAAAGTATAGGGTAGGTTATTTATTATTAGAAGTGTAGGGTGTGAAATGAAAAGTAATTCAAGGGACCAAAACTGTCTACGTAACTAAACTTCTCAAGAAAACGCTTCGGGGTCCAAACGACATAGCAAACGGACTCGAAAAATTACGAAACTTGCGCCATTGTTCATGAAATCACTTTTCCAATAGAATCAGCATAAACTTCAAAGTTTTTCTCAAACTCAATATAATTCAAATTATTTGGCAAATGCAATACAATTTGAGTTTTCTAGGTTGTGCTGAGTCAATCAAGGAATAAAGTTCTCGTTTCCAAATATATCTCACGCTTCTCAAGCCCAATTAACATGCATTAAAAGTTTAAAAGTATCTCAGGTACAAAAATAGATATTTGGCTAGAAATAGGTTTTAGGAAAAGTACCAGGTGTTACATAACATACATCATATTTAGAAATCCGTCCCGGATTTAGTTTAAGTCACCAGCCCCGACTTTGAAAAGATTTGGGTACTTGCGTTTAAATTTATCCTCGCGTTCCCAAGTGTACTCAGGTCCTCTCTTGGAATTCCAACGAACTTTCACAAGAGGAATACGACTCTTCTTCAATCGCTTAACCTCGCGATCCATAATCTCAACAGGCTCTTCAACAAAATGCAATTGTTCATCAATCTCAATCTCCTCAAGCGGAATCACCGCAGTCTCATCGGTCAAAAACTTCTTCAAATTCGACACGTGGAAAGTAGGGTGAACCTTACTAAGCTCGGGTGGCAATTCCAACTTATAAGCCACGGGACCAATCCTTTCCAAAATCCTAAAAGGTCCAATATATCGAGGATTCAACTTTCCTCTCTTACCAAACCTGATCACCCCTTTCCAAGGTGATACCTTCAACATAACCCGGTTTCCTATCTGAATCTTTAGGGGTTTACGCCTCACATCCGCGTAACTCTTCTGACGATCACGAACTACTTTTAATCGCTCTTTAATCTGAGCAATCTTATCAGTCGTCTCACGGACCAAATCCGGACCAATAAGCTGTGCTTCTCCTTCTTCATCCTAACAAATGGGTGAACAACATTTTTTGCCATAAAGTGCCTCAACCGATGCAGCTTTAATACTCGCATGATAACTGTTGTTGTAGGAAAACTCAACCAAAGGCAAATGGACATCCCATCCATTCCCGAAATCAATCGCACACGCGCGAAGCATATCTTCCAAAGTCTGAATGGTTCTCTCGCTTAGGCCATCGGTCTGTGGATGGTAAGCGGTACTCATATCGAGATGCAATCAAAACGAATCCTGAAGCGACTGCCAAAAATTCGAAGTAAACCTGCTATCTCTATCGGATATAATAGACACTGGTGCTCCATGCCGAGAAACTATCTCTTTCACGTAGAGCCTCGTCAACTTATCTATGTAGTAGTTCTCCCTGATCGGCAAGAAATGAGCAGATTTTGTCAATCGGTCGACTATTACCCAAATAGCATCAAATCTAGTAGAAGTCTTAGGTAGCTTGGTGATAAAATCCATCGTAATCCTCTCCTATTTCCATTCTGGGATATCGGGTTGCTCTACCAGACCAGACGGTTTCTGATGTTCGGCTTTTACCTTGGCACAGGTAAGACACTTACAGACATAATCGGCAATCTCAGCCTTCATATTAGGCCACCAATATAACTTCTTCACATCCTGATACATCTTATCAGATCCTGTGTGAATAGAATACTTGGACTTATGAGACTCAAGTAAAATCAAATCTCTCAGTCCTCCAAACAATGGCACCCAACTTCTTCCTTTATAAGACAAAGTTCCATCCGATCGTTTCTCCAACTTCTTTTTCTTGATCATCCCATCAAGTTTCTCTTCCTTGAGATCTCCTTGTCTCACGACTTCCTCTTGAGCTTGTAGAATCTGGGTGGGTAGATTCGAATTGATCGTCAAAACTAAAGCTCGAACACGTAGTGGCTTTAACCATTCCTTTCGGCTCAAGGCATCAGCCACAACGTTCGCTTTTCCCGGGTGATATCGAATCTTGCAATCATAATCGCTCAACGTCTCTAACCATCGTCGTTGTATTATGTTCAAATCCTTCTGATCCAAAATATGATGTAAACTCTTGTGATCGGTAAAAACAACACACTTCGTACCGTAAAGGTAGTGTCTCCACAACTTAAGTGCAAAAACCACGGCTCCTAATTCCAAATCATAAGTGGTATACTTTTCCTCATGAGTCTTAAGATGTCGGGAAGCATAAGCCATAACCTTCCCTCGTTGCATCAAAACTGCTCCTAATCCTTGATACGAAGCATCACAATAAACCACAAAATCCTCCACTCCATCTGGCAAAGCCAATATCGGTGCACTACAAAGCTTCTGCTTCAAAATCTGAAATGTTTTCTCTTCTTCCTCCCTCCATTCATACTTCTTATCTTTGTGAGTCAACGCAGTCAATGGTTTGGATATCTTGGAGAATCCCTCGATGAATCTCCTGTAATACCCAGCCAATCCTAGAAATTGACTAATTTCTGTGGCATTAACAGCCATTGCCCATTTCTCAATAACCTCAATCTTAGCGGGATCCACATGTAATCCTTCACTATCAATCACATGAACTCAAAATTGTACCTTGCGAATCCAGAACTCGCACTTAGAGAAATTCGCGTACAACTGCTCGTCCCTGAGCAACTTAAGAATTGTCGCTTATGTTCTTCCTCACTCTTGGAGTAAATCAAAATATTGTCGATGAAGACTATCAAGAACTTATCCAAATAAGGCATGCATACTCGGTTCATGAGATCCATAAATACTGCAGGCACGTTGGTCAAACCAAACGGCATAACTTGAAATTCTTAGTGACCATAACGGGTCCTGAACGCTGTCTTGAGAATATCCTCTTCCCGAACTTTGAGTTGGTGGTAACCGGACCTCAAGTCTATCTTAGAGTAGTAACTCGATCCTTGCAACTGATCAAACAGATCATCAATCCTTGGTAACGGGTAGCGGTTCTTCACCGTCAACTTGTTCAACTCATGGTAATCAATACACATCCTGAATGATCCGTCCTTCTTCTTTACAAACAATACCGGAGCTCCCCAGGGCGAAGAACTAGGTCGAATGAATCCTTTATCCAGCAATTCTTGCAATTGCTTGGACAATTCCTCCATCTC